>JAMKCH010073767.1:0-16068 GCA_023653785.1 Ophioderma brevispina | reverse complement strand
AATAAAATATGATGTCTTTGCAGACTCGAAATCGCAAAAATTCATACTCCCGTATAAGCTTAGAAGGGCGCACAACCACTAAATAATCGCGCCATTGAAAATACACGTAAAAATACCACATCGCGCCCGCTGCTTGCACCCCGCGTGACAATATTTTGAATATTATGAATTCATTTCACTATAGATCAACAACTAAAACTTTCGAATAAGTTCATTTTTTGATATCATCTAGTAGAGATTTTAAGAAAAGGCATATGAACAGCGCCACCCTATTTTGAAGCCGACGGGGGGGGGTTTTTTTGTACGCTCATAGCCGCTTTCGACCAGGGCCGGAAGTCGAGGGCCTAGTTTCTACACCGAATAGAATTTCCAAAGGGGGGTTGCGGGCCTTAGCGGGGTGGTGTGTCTGGTTTTATTTTTTTTGGGGGGGTTTCTTTTTTTTTTTTTTTTTTGATAATCTCAGCGATGGTCAAGCTTACTCTTTCACTTTTAATTATAAGCTAAACACCTCACTAGGAAACCGGTCCCCAAAGGACTGCACAAAATATTCAAACATGTTTTGTTCTTTTACCGGAACTACCTACCATTCCCCAAACGTGGAGTGCTTTGTTGTGCGCCCTTCGAAACAGCCTTGGTATACGATCTCTCAGTAGATGTGCGATCCGAGATCGAAGGAAAGCGGAAACTTGATTTGCAGAAAGTGAGATCAAAATTGTTCTACAAACAACCAAGAGACTATAGCCTAGGCTCACTCTTCTTTTGGGTAGGTGTTACTCACGTCGACCGGGCTATGTGATAGTCCCAACCGTGACTCTTCAACATGTGGCCAAGCGCCCTAATAGAGTCACCCACTCTGCTGAGTGTACCGAAATTGAAATTGTCATGAAGATTTAAACCACAAAATGACTTCTATCTGCTAAAATTACCTTGCAAGTGTTCTCCTACATATAGAACATGAATACTGTGAGTAATTATTTGCAGGCTTTCATTTTCAGAGGAAATGAGGTGAAAATTTTGCTCCTCCACACTCAAGGAATTCATTGATAGCCACCTCGACAAATTTAGACGTTGGAGGTGTATGCTCCCTTGAGACGACACTTCCAGTTTGCGCAAATATTTAATCATGACCATTGTCCCCCCCAATTGTCTTCCGTGAGTGCTGACTTTTTTGAATAGCTGGACATCACAAATACTTACTATCATCCCATGCGAAGTATCTTGAGTTTCTTCGATTCCCCGATGGCCTGTTGATGGTGCCAAACCGGCAGTATTTTTAGGATAAACGATCGTATGTCTCGTGAAGTGAAGGAGTTGGATCGCCGAATTCGATACAGCGGCACAAGATGACGGCAACATGTGTAGTCATTGGCACTAGCGTTCTTATCGTTATTAGCTCCTTTTGCCCACGTGAAGGTCCAAATGTGAAAGACAAACACACCAGCAAGGGTCGCCCCGCCCGCCTGACTTGATTTACGAGTACGAAAATGTACCTCGTGCAGTGTCATATATGCATAGACGTTAACCCGATGTTTTACTGTCTTATCATTACTTAGTAATGAACATTTCGTACCCACAGCAATTTCAAACAAAGAGCCAAATATGGAGGAACAGCTCAACTGTATCGCGCGCGATACTTTGTTAAACAACATAGTTTTTCCTTATGTGGTTAACACCCTCATTACATCACAATGAAAGTAGTTCTGGAAGATCAAATAAATAATGTGTAAACGGTAAAACATACGCAATATTGCCGGGTTGTTTTGTTGATTGGTAGGCACGAGTGAAACTCATGCACCCAGGCTAAAACGCTGTACAATTAAAACGAGCGAAGCCGTAAACCCAGCGGCGTGTGGAACGCATGCAGTAGCATGACAAATATTATATATTATATATATTATATTAAAGGGGGATGGCCGATTTAAGGATCTGAAGTTTCAATATTTGATAGATTGGCCTTCACTCCAACAACCCCATCTGTAAAGTGACGCGCCGATATTGCAATCCGTTTTGATTGCGAGAGCATAAAAAAGTGAGTTGTAAGGCCTCATAGAGTACTGTATAAAAATAATATTGGTCGACCCAAAATTGGGCACATTTTCGCTCATAACTCCAAACCAAACATCCTTTTACTCTAAGATTTCACAGGGTAATAAGGAAAAATAGTAGCTTAGTCCGATACCAAAATGTTGACCACTTCCGGTAAAATTGGGGCTTCTGGGGACGGGTATTAGCGATCGGGCATGGACCTTTAATATATTATATATATATATAATTATTATAGAATAATAGATATATATAATTATATATAATTATATATAATAATATAATATATCAATATATATAATGATATAATAAATATAATTTATATATAATTATATAGATAATAATAATATATATATTTAAGAGGTGGTCGAGAGGGAGAGAGAAAACGTAATTGTCGCGGGGGAAATGTTGAGGGAAATAGAAAGATTTAGAGGGGAAGTACGCGGAGAGATGGGTCATGATAAGAGAGGAGACAATGGGGGGGGGGAAGACAAATAGAAGCCGAGGGGAAGAGAGAGGATGAGGAAGTCCGACGAGGGAAAAATAAGCAAAAGGGAATCGTAGTAAACTAACACCAAAACTAGGCAAAAAGCAGAGAAGGATAAAAAGCAGGAAGAACTCGAACGGGCGACAGCTGGGGGAAATGTATTTGAAGGATCTTTGGGTGACGGATGAGCGTAACTTCTGGGAGGGGGTAAAGTTGAGGGATATAGAGAGGGGGAGAGATGGTCATAGAGAAGATAGAGACAGTCCCGATATATAATAAAAGTTATCAAATTATACTTGATCTATAGGCAGAGGGAGAGAGAGAGAGGAGAGAGATAATTCGCAATAAACCCAAACTCTCTTCATAAGATAGCAAAGAAGATTCCATTTATTCACATATTTCACACTATTTAAGTCACAATATTTATGAATATATAAACAATAAATAACTATAAAATGGCTGTCACAATTTTATAGCACGTCAGCTTCATATAAAGAGTATCGTGTCATATTTACATTATGTGCATTTACTGATACTACATTAGAAAGATCAACCGCATGCGCCCCGGCCGGCGGCGGCAGTGCGGAAGGTTCCTGAGTTTTTAAATTGAGGCGTCACATCGCCAAAATATTAATTGATGCCGCGCCGTTAAAATACTAAGACTCCAGTGATGGTGCCAAACTATTTAGAACAAATCTATTTGTTTTTAAACATGTGAAGCATTTAAAAAATGAGTAAATGTTGTTACGTAGAAGCCACCACACACTGGTGCGTCTGTGCAGTCGTGGCGGCCCCTGTGGTCGTGTTCAGGCGCTGAGCAGCCTACTTTCCATCACACACCAAGGCAGTCGCTGCCAAGACACAGTCGCGTGCCAATCTCCTCAGAAGGCTCGCATGAACTGGATGGGGTGCACTTTCGACACTTTACATATATCAACTGTTGTTTTTGGCATACTGAACTGCTGAATACACGGCACCAATTAGAGAGTCACAGGTGTACACTCACATAAGATGGATGTCGTTTTGAATGATGCAATGAAACTATTAGTGCCTTTTGGCGACGCCCTGGAGAATATCCTTACCATTCTGTCGCATAGCTCCTCTAAACTTTAGGATGACTTTCACAGATGATCAAGCTCACCACGAAGTGTGATAGCCCTGGTACCTAATCCCCACCTCATCTTTGCTACCCAATCCTATGAAACTGAAGTCGCAGTATCCCTATCGACATCCTGGTCGATGACATATGATCTGAGCAATGTCGTCGTCTCTACCCCTTGACCTAAAGCAAGTTTGTGGACAGCCCATCAAGCAGGCCCAATGACTGCACGTTTGATAGGTAAGTATGTCAAGCTCAACAGACTCAAACGGCATTGCCGTACCAAGCACTTTCCTTCAAATTGCGATGTGTAAGAGCCACAAACCATTACCACATCATAGATGACTGGAGGTCCTACAAGTCTCCAGTTGGGGAATCAAACTTCTCAACCTGGTCAATGAAACTCTCAGCTGGTTAAAACGACCTTCCACTGGATTTTTGGACTTAAACGAAATAACGAGCTATATTATTACAATGTATATTACACCTATTAGAAACACATCATAATGCAGAATGGTTAATGTAATATGGGAGTGAGATAGGATCCTAAGAACTTTACTGGATATCTTTATTAACAATAGATCATGCAGACATTCCTAAATTATGGGGGCAGCATTCCTAAACACTTGAAACGTCTCTGATGAATACCTGACACATAGCAATACAAACCGGGCAATCAGTTTCCCACTTATCTCACTTCACATTTAAGAATGGATGGATGTAGCACTCTGCCTCCAACTAAAAGGGTATGGTGACACAGTGCAAAATTAGAAACAGACATCTCATTCACTCCAGACACTTTGCTCAAAACTGATGATGTTGCAGTTGGCAGAAACTCTTGGATTCCTTATGGATACCCCTGAATCACCTCAATGTACCGTAATGGAATGTTGGTCAACTGCACATCACTGCAACCCACATTATTAATGTCATGTATAGATGAAATTGTGCCAACAGAATGGACATCAGTGTTGAATATCTGCACCAATTACGGTGAACACTATTGTAACCGGTAAACTCTTCTATTTTTTGTATCATTTGATACCATAAGCGATTACAAGTTTTTAAGCCATCTTGGTTGTGGCTACTTACTTATGAGTTTTGGATACTCAATAATGCTTCTGTTATAGATTCTCTGTGCCTAAAACATAGGTTTAGACACTTAATTTGTAACTTCTAACTTGCCGACCTTATCACTTATGATCACAATCAGAAAAGGCGGTCCTTTTTGGATGCCAATCTTAGTTTAGGATATTTGGTGAGTTTTTAAGTCTAAAATAATGACTTTATTTAGTGCTTCCCTAGCCTTAAAACATATATATAGACACTTTGTTTTTATTCAACTTGTCTGTTGGAAGTTTGATAAAAATAGAAAATGGCGGCCATTTTGGACAGCCATCTTGGATTTTGGAGAGAGCTCCGGGGGTTTTTGGGGACTTAAATGTTTATTCTACTGTATATTCCTGGACCGTCCTGAAAAATTCAGCTTGTTATCAGCTCTTTCCAGGTTAAAACACTAATGCTCTTGGCCTATTTATAAAATGTTATTAAAAATAAAAAAAGACCCAATTTAAAATTTCAAATTGTTTCCATCAAATTTGCATGGAAAAATGGTTTTTTTGGAAACGAACATTGTTAAGGGTTCCGCGCTTTGCGCGGGCGGGGAGCCCCCCTAACCACGGCCCACCCCCCGGACCGCTTGATATACGAACTCTCCATGAACACTTTTGAAATTCACAAACTTAACCCATCAACTACAGTCAGATTAATAATTTGTTGACAGAATCGAACACAACGCGACGTGGACTGCGTGAGCCAGGTGGAACATTGCACCTCGTTTCGTGACGCGTAATTGTCGAAGAATGCGCCTACCCTCCGCGGAGCTTGTTGTGCTTACACGAGGTGTGCGTATCTCCTGTCCATTAATTATTATCTGCACTGTAGGCCTATCTTTCCTTTTAACATGCTAATCATACCTCTAATTTTAAGTGAACCACTTATAAATTCAATTGTTTCTGTCAAATGCATGGGGAAAATGGGTTTGGGAAACGCAAATATTTGCAAGGGTTTCTGCACCCACCCCCGAAAACTTGAATCTAACGAACTCTCCACCACGTATGCTTAAGCAACCAACTTAACCATCACTATTTTGCCTTATTAAAAATTATCATACCTATAAGCATTAAAGGAACCCATTCGAAATTTCAAATTGTTTTTTTGATATCAATTTGCATTGAAAATGTGTTTGGCAGAGTAAAGAATTAGCAAGGTGCTGCGCACAACCCCCCTCCATGCAGCACCCCCTGCGCGCTATACTCCTTGCAGGTCTCATACTATTACCTAAAACCGCCTGGCCCCCCAATATGCAGGGGCCTAACATAAAAACATGACCAAATGAGTCAACCGCCACAAAAAAAAAAAACACGTCCTCAAGTCATATGGCAAAAAAAATCCAGCCTATGACTTGAAGAAAAAAAACTGCCTCCACAAAAGCCAACGCAAAAAAAACTTGCCCTCACCCAAACTTTCACCCACCCCCTCCACCCACCCCCCCCCCCCCTTGACGTCCTAACTGGTGCCGTCCCTTACGACAGCCGATAGAGCTTCTCGATCAGTTTGTTTTTAGGACGCTTGGTCCCTTGCTACATAATTCTTTATCTAAAACTTTACTTGACCTTCTCGTCGTTCAAACTTCCCGTGCCTGGCGGTGCACTGTTTACTCCACTGTTAATTTTGATATCAAACTTATATACTCCAAGTCCTGATCCATGTCCTGAACCAATGAACTCTTTCCAGCGCACTTAGATAGAAGTGATATGAATCTTTCCCCTCACTACAGTGGGGGAAAAGTTTGATTGCCATGATAAAAATAAGAGCTTTCCACTCTTCCGCGGAGGGGATACCCCCCCCGCACCCAACCCACCCACCCCCCCTCCCCCCCGTCTAGCTACGCGCGCGTGGTCTGCTACGCAGCATTACATCACACAAAATTTTAAATTTATCTTGCACCCCCCCTCTCTTCAGATGTCTGGATCCGCCGCCTTGCGTGCTATTTGCCAGTCAGCCATATTATCGCGGTGTCAAGGGACCGCTAAATGGACCAACCATGGTTAGCGCCTTACTATCGACTCGACTATCTGCTGCATGTTCGTGGAAAGCCCTTTCCGATTCGTTATTGACATAAGACAATACTTTGTTATATATTATATTGTTTTTTTTAATCCATTAATTTCTGATTTTTCACTAGTTTCAATCATAAGTACATATAACTGACTTAATGATGTGAAAAATGAGCGGATGACTTTGCGTTTAGTGTCCGTTTTATATGCTGACTTGGAGCTGTGTGGCCCGACGTGGGCAGAAATTATGCCACTTCACAATAAATTCATACACACTGGTCCCACAATCCCCCTTTCTTTTACCGGCCCCTGTACAGTGACTACGGCAAATTGGTGACAGCCACAGACGCTGGCCATTGGACGATAGCGGCTAACGTTATTTGATACGCTATCTGGTATGTGCCATCTGCCACGTGCTCGGACATGGCATAACCTGGTTGCTGTGTGGGGCCGCGTGTGCATTATGGTGCCGTTGTTATGTCCCTTAGCTTAGCTGTCGAAGCTCTGCAATTCCCTACCGCGGAAGCTCCAAACGAGTTGTTGTGAATTAACGTGAAAATCTCATTACGGGAATCAGCAGACAGCCACAGACAATTCCCATTGATTGTTTTTGGTTGTTGTCCCTGCTTTTACTCACACGATTTAAACATGGAAAGGTATGGTTTGATCATTGTGAATTTTTCTTGATCATTAACATATATTTTGTTCGGGAATGCAATAATATTTTTGACTTGATTCAAGAACATTCTAACCCGTTTAATGATTTCTTTATGATTACCTTGTCTGATTTTCCAGAATATCAGCTTGATGATTTTTTAATAGTTGGCTATCATTGACATCGACTTCCTCTTCCTATGGCAGGTGTGTGGTACCTTATTGAAGTCTAAGGGTACCATATTTTGGTACTAGCTATGTGAGTCGAACTAGGTCGTGATGAATTCTGCCACCACATCAACAACTATACAGTTTATTTATTTTATTGAGATTCCGCTTTCAATTGTCAGGCTTGGCTAAGTAGCGTAAATCAAAATTTCAATTAATTTCATAACATAACAATTGGAGAGTATAGTAAGTGGGGGTTCTGGAGCAATCCTTCCTCGCGAAACTGCCATTTTGAAAGCCAGTTTAACCAGCCTTTACCCTTAAAATGCCTCTAGGTACCCCACCATTTCAAATTTCTAAATTTCGTAATAATTTTAAGATGGAATATTTGGGCCATTTTACGGCCTAGTGATTTTGAAAAAAATAAGCTGGTAAAAGTGCGTTATTGTGGCTATGTAAGTTGGAAATTTAGTATTCAGGTGCTATTGCTGTAGGGGTGCTTGTATATATGCGCTTTGTGCTTTATTTTTCTAGTGTTGTATGCGTGTCTCTGTATAGGTTCTTTATGTGGGCTGTGTGCGCTCTGTGTGTAACTGTGTGCTGTATGTATGCATGTGTGCTATGTGTGCTATATGTATTTAAGCAATGTGTAAAATGCACTATGTGTGTACATTTTGCACGCGCTGTCACTAATTTGATGACCATACAACCATGGTGCAGATTGACCTTGATGACCCCGCATGACTTGAAATGAACCTTAAAAATTTTTTTGGTAACGATGTTGACTACCCCCACCAATTTTCATCCTCCTACTACAGATTTAGTGATTTGCACCTTAATGACCTCAGCATGACCGTGACATGACCTTAAAAATTTTTACCACCTAAATGGTATTGACCCCACACCCCCCAATTTCATCCTCCTACTACTATTTAGTGCTTTGAACCACCTTGGATGACCGACCCCCACAGAACAGCTTCTTCTTGGTGACCTTATGACCACCACAGAACAACTCTTCTGGTGACCGGTTAATGACCCACAACAGAATCAACCTCTGTTGGTGATCTTATGACCCCCCACAGACCCAACTCTCTGTGGTGATCTAATGACCCCCCCAGAACAACTCTTCTGTGGTGATCTTATGACCCCACAGAACAACTCTTTCTGTCAAGTTTGTTTTCTGTGTTGAACTGGCATGTTGACAGGAATTTGGCGTTTTTTTGTTAAGTGGGCGCATTCATTATCATTTTGTCAATAGACCATTTTTTTTATTTTTTTTATTTTTTTTATTGTGTGTATTTTTTGCAATTTAATTTGTTGTTAGCCCACTCGAATGATACAAGTTTGCATTGGAGTGAAATGCTCTATTTTTATTTTATTTTGTTCGCTTGGAGTTGAATTTCCTAATTCGGTTTTCAACGACCCATTGGGCACACGCATTTGGATCGGTGTAATGTTTAATGCTTTACACGTGTTTTGGTCATGCATAAAGCAACCGTGTCAGATGCCCTCCACGTTGTCGAATCATGATGTCATGCTTGATTGCCAACAGTTGAAAGTGCATGCATGCCACTTTTGCCGGAAGTGATTTCAATCGATTTGAAATATGATAAGCTTACTGAGGATTCTATTGAATGCCCCTGTGCTTTTCCCATTTCTTCACTTCATGTTTACCTCCGACAACAGCAGCAGGTAAGTTTCCTAATTCCTGTGTGTGGTACAGGCAAGCGGAAACACAATTGCTGGTATCACCCTAGAATCAACATATTCATGGGCTAATGCACCCAAACGTACCAGTCATTAGTCATATCCTAATACGTTGTCATTGTTGCGTGCATACAGAAAAATAGAGCAATATGAAAGTGTCATGGCGTTTAGTCAACACAAACGATTTCAATTCAGGTCCCTAAAAAAAAGGAATGGTAGATTAATATAGAATTATTCATGCTTCAATGAATTTTTGAATACAGGTCAGGTGAACATTTAGGAGTGCTTAAATTAGTTTCTGACTTCTTCGAATGTTGGAATCTGATATCGCAGAGTATATGAAAATAAGAATTTAACTAAAATCAAATGCATAATACTTCTGTGTAGATTTTCCTTAATTCGTACAATCCACTAGATCGTTACATAACTATGAAAGAAATTTTGGCTTTGTTTAAATCTTTTTGTTAAACTTGAATGTGAGTAAACTCTTTTACACGTCGCTAAGATTTAAATACAAACTCTTCGCCAAACTGCGTGTTTCAAATACTCTACACTCGTAATTATATAAATGTGGCCTTCTGTTAGTTCGGCGCCATGTGATTGCATTACTTGCGTCTTCTGTTCCTGTAATTGAATTGTCAAACTGCTCTTTTGTAATGCTTGCCATTGTATTATATATGAAATATTGTGTAAATAAAAACAATTTTATATTTGTTCATAAGTACTATGGGTCAGCATATAATGCAATAAGGAATGACCTGATAGTGGAAACTCATCGTATTTTTGGAATTTATCCTGCGGGCTTTCTTTTGTAGGCCTAATATTAGGTCAATAGAATGACCTCTATTATATTTTGGCATGCCTGTAGTACCTGCCTGTGAATGTGGGGGTTACCATCAGGACCTTAGTGGAAATTGTATGAATGTATGGAAGAAAAAGTAAATTATTTTGCCCACAGAAATATTGTTTTAAAAACATTTTAATAATTATCTCATAATATATAGGTGCATACAAATGCCAACACGTATTGATGAATTTAAAAAATTTCATGAAAATTGATGGTAGTATAAATATGCAGTTAAATTTGCTAATGGTTTGTTTGTTTTTATACAATGACAACTGGTAATTTACCAAGAAAATGAATTCATTCTACTCAATGTCAACGTTAAAGAACTTCGTGTTGACTTTTGCGTTCGGTGGGCCTTATGCCTGAATACAGTACCGCCTGCACACCCAAACCAACTTATCAAACAAACCCTCTGGATAGTTAAAGTGAAATGCACAAGGATACCATTCCTTTTTCTAGAATTGAGACAAACACCACATACAATTGGAAATTTTTCAAAGGTTTGACTTAATGTTCCATTAGGTTAAAACAGAGAAGATGTTCTTATCTTTTTTTGGAAAGAAATCAAAACCAAATTATCCATGTACTAACCAATGAGATTGCAAATTGGGAGGTTTGAAATTCAATTAGGTCTTAAAGATACTACGCGCATAAAGGCCGCCAAAGTACGTGAACTCAACATTTAAACCATAATCAATTCCTATTACAATCCAAGTGGATTACACTTGATGCCGCCATTTGAATGGACATCTAAAAGTAAAATAGATAAATTGGCAAAGAATGGTTCTAACTGGATTATAGAATTCGTATTGAAACCCTATGGTTAAACATAGCAAATTACCAACCCCTGCGTGGTGGGTCTTATATTGACTTACCTAAAAGTTAAAAGATACACAATGCTATTATCAATGTACAAACCAAGATAATAACTGCTTACGATGGCCATTAATGTCTGCTTTAATTCCCCTGTTAACAATATGCTGAAAGACCCTCAAAATAACCAACAAAGAATGATGGACTTCGATTCCCGACATTGGACCCGTCCCCCCCCCATCATTCAAATACAAAAAGTAGAGTAACCAATAATCTTGCAATCATGTCTTTTTTTTTTTTTGGGAAATGGTAAAAGGCCATGTTATTGTGCATCAGTTAAGAAAGCCAACCTTCTGAATCCCTGAATTATTTATGCTCATATGAAGAATCCAAGAAATATGGACTTTAATACCTTACACTTGGTTAAGACTTGAACCGCTTACTCTACGATCATAGAGAACCAAACCAAAAGAACGTAAGCACTTCTTTGAACGCGTGCCTATGGTTTATACAAGGGAAGACCTTGCTTGAACAGCACAAAGCAGAATGTCGAGGGAATGGCGAAAGAGCCATCAGAATAGAAATGACCCAACCGGAAAATCCATACTAAAATTCGAAAACTCGCATCGACCAGATGAAAGCTCCCTTTATAATCTACGCGGATTTTGAATCGATAATAAAGAATATTGAGGGCCATACTTTTAGATCCAACTCGGAGCACTAACCCAAGGGGCGGGGGGATATACCCAACGAACAACACAAATACATGAAGCATTTGGGTTTCCTGATATTCTTTGATATCTGACGGAGCTTAGTACAACCAGTTGTTTACAGAGGATTATAACACAGAATGTTTCTTTCTGGCCAAAGTCCGTTGGGCAAACAGAAAATCAAATAACAGAGTTTTGTAAGAACACCCAGCCAATACAATGACTCGACTCCTGAAGACTGGCAAACCTTACAATAATACCACACAATTGCACTAATGACCATCAACTTAATGGAAGGAAAGGTGTCCAAGGAAACCAAGAGGATACCTGGACAAAGTAGAGACCATTGTCATCTAACAGAAAGTGTTCGGTGATCCGCACATACTCGTGCATTTAAAACCAGACTAAATCCCAGAAACATAAGTATCCTGTAGTCCCTTTTCCAATCCTCATAGGATACTATGCACATTTGGATGCAATCTATTAGCCAAACAGAAGGAAACATTAAAATGCCTCCCAATAATATGGAAAAGTATAGTCATTCTCTTTGCTCCAATTACGATTTATCGATAGTGCACACATTCCTTTCTTGCTGTCTTCTCTTGAAAAAATTAGTAAAGGCGAATAAAGCAGAAAACTTGCATTACAAACTGTTTGAACCTGTCACTTCAGACGGAATTACTCCTGAAAGGATTTTACCCATATGATTATATGAACGGTTGGCAGCACTTTCCATGAAATGCAATTACCCTCCATGGATAAGTTTTACAGTGGACTAACAGACGAGTGTATTTCCGAAGAAGACTAACAACATGCACAAATGTTATGGCATACATCTGGCTTTAAATCTAGGAGATTACATATCATGATTTTGTATCTTTAGAAACTGATGTTTTTCCTCTGGGCAGATTTTTTTAAAACTTCGAAAAATTTATTAGACAATATGAATGTGACCCGCACATTATTACACATCTCCAGGACTAAGTTGGGATGCACTTTGAAAAAGACAGGCAATTCAGTTGGAATTACTAACAGATGATTGATATTTTCTATTTAATTGAAAAAGGCCCTCCGTGGTGGAATTAGTAGTCAGGTATCCAAACGCATATGCAAAATCTAACAACCCCCTTACTCTCCAAATTTTAACCCTCAAGAGCAAACAAACTACTTAATGTTCTTTTAGATTTCAAACACCTTTATGCTTGGCGATGTCTCAGTCTTTACCGACACGTAATTTCCATTTTCCGGTGGGTGAGTGTAATGAATAGACAATTCGGACTCTTCACAATCACCAACAGGATGCATATTGGAAGTTGATTTTGGCATACTACCCTAAAGACTACACAACATGCATAATGATTATCCGTTGGCACCTGCCAATTGAAGTAATTAGATATTGGCATCTCCTTATCAAACGGCAGCTACTTGGTGAAAACAAATGAAACAAAGATCAAGAAACTTGTACCTAATTTAAGAGACAAAAACCAAATCTTTTACACTACCACAGAATTTACAGTTGTATTGTCTTTAGGCCTTCGCTGGAAACAAATTCATCACCGGGTATCCAGCATTCGATCAAGTCCATGGATGGAACCAATTTTATTGATGAACCGATCGTAAGAAAGCAGCACCCATCCAATTTGAGAAAGACCTGTACAACCTTATGAATAATTCTGTGTTTGGTAAAACTATTGGTAGAATTTACGAACAACATGTAGATATCAAACTAGTATGTTCACAAGAAGATGATAAACTGCGGACTCGTATAGCAAAGCATCATTTGCCCGACAAAAAACTTTGACAATAACTTGCGGAAATACACATGATAAAGATCGATTACTTCTAAACCAACCGACCCCTGTTTATGTAGAATGACATTCTTGATTTGGGCAGCTACTCTTTATATTTCTCTATAACAAATGAAATACAATATGGTAAGCACGTATGCCTGCTTTACAACCGATAACTGAGTTCTTTTACTGATGCAAATACAAACCATTGACGTGTACAGATATATAGCCTCAAAATGTTAATTTATATGACACAAGCGATTACCACCCCCAAAAAAAAAGTCACTACTTACAAGGCACTACACACACAAAAATGTGCTTGGGAAAATGAAAGATGAATGCGCGTGTGTGCAATCATTGAATATGTAGGATTAAGGCCAAAGATGTATTCTATTCTATGTAAATGCTGGCGGCAACATACGAAAGGCTAAAGGCGTGAAAAAAATATGTCGTTAAAAACAAAATACTTCTGAAAACTAACTACAAGAAACATTGTGGTAATCAAAACAGTCTCCTCATCAATGGGATTGAATTGTTAAGGATTATTAAACCATCACTATACGTATTTTATGTAAACAAAAATTTCTCTGTTCTTTCTCTGTCACCTTTTGACTCCACAAGTTTGATTTGAATTTGATGGGATTCACACACCTACTAGCGTTGGTCATTTTGCCACCTGGTAGCACGCACCATCAGGAGGTAATTTCTGTGTTCGGTGGTACATGAGTAATTCTTCGCGTACAGACCCTCTTTTTACACTATTCAGATCTACAAAATAGGTTTCACCTTGCTTCATAACAGCACGCTCTATTCTATAGATATCCAAAGGCCATATTGGATCAGTTGCTCTTCTTCGCTCTCCGCCTTCTAATGCACCTGTGGTATAAAAACGTCCCCCAACTTGGGTGGTAATATCGCTTTTTTCATTCATTGTCTTGGTAGGTGGCCGATGATTGCACCTTAACAGTTTTAATTTTTATGGCTCCGAAGGCTCATTCCTATTAGCCGATTGGGTTTCTCATTCAACTCTTTTACACACATCTGGAGACTGACCTCCCATCTGGAAGATCTCACATTTGTTCCTCCTCTATGCCTCCAACAATATTTCTTGAGCAACTGATGACCAAACACGTTCGTCTCATTTCATATAAAAAAGCTTTCAACAATTCCTTGAGCTCTGAGTAGGCCCCTTTCACACCTCTTTCTTTAGTTTCAACATTCTGGCGCGTTCATTAATTTGTGTTACCGTTCCCATGATCGCGACCATGGTCAACTTGTAATAACTTAGTCCCTTTCATGGTCCACGCTTTTAAATTTTAGAAAAGCAGTCTGCAACTTCTTTGATCCTCGAAGATATGTTTTACGCTTCCTTAAACGAGCTGCGATATTACTACGTCACGCAGACTTATATAGTTTTGCGATCCTTTTTGACCTCCCATTGGTACAACTGTCATGGGGGGAGGAAGCAAACGTAAATCCTCTAGAATGTGTTTGATTGGGATGGTAAGTCGAATTTAGGTCTGTGGTACAATTTTGGAGCGGGTAAATAGATTTGCCACCTTGCTTGGTTTTTAACCATCTTTGACCACTGTTTCAGACACACCCGCAACTGCTGCTAGCTTTTTTATAGCAGCAATGCCGCGCCAATAACCCTTGGGACTGGAATAAATTTTGGACATTTGTCTTCATTTAAGACATATTTTGTTATATAGATAAATGGAAATAAATTCTAATTACTACGAATTATTGGTATACGAAGAAGGTGTTAATGAATTTTTAGAAAATTAGGTAGAATTAGCGATGTTGAGTAAACGTAGAAAGGGAATAGCTGCAAGGTCTGGGATATAAGAAGAGACGATTTTTTGTCCTAAACATAAATTGAACTGGAAATCTTTGATGAAACTTATTTCATTCATACTGCTAAATATGATGGGCCCTTGCTATGGGATAAGCTATATACCATGCCAAATGGTTGCATATTTAAACCATCAAAATTTGATTTAACCTGAACAACATTTATGGAAAGCTCAGCGAAATTCTAGGGGTATAAAAACTAACAAAAGATAAGCAATGTTTTAAGCAAGATACTCTGAATACCTGATAACACAAATTCGTGATCTCGCCCAATTCCTTAGGAAAGATACTAAAAGAACTTTAAAGTTGTCCCCATACTATAAATACAACATCTCCTTCTTTAATAAAGCGCTTACTGGTGATAAACATCCAAATATACCTAGGGAGTAGTATGCAGAGCTAAGTTCATGTTTGAAGATATAATTAAAAACGTGAAGAGATACGGGAAGAGTATCTATCCTGGGTCCACATAACGCTCATAATCCTATTTATCTACCAAATTTTGATTTTATTTACCCACCGGATTGATATTGAAAGCAGGCGTATATTTCACTTTACAATTTGCCCGGTGAAGCGACGCTTACACAAGAATGAGAATGGAATATTTTTGGAGTGAACTAAATTAATCTGTAAGTTAAATATCCATTAATTAATAACCAACACCCTACAATTGCCAGCTCAGTGATTATTTGTATTTTAACCATGTCATCTCTGTAGACAAAATCTGATAATTTGTGGCTCGGGGAGGGCAATTCAAGTTTACACAAGTTCATAATA
>JAMKCH010073765.1:0-16114 GCA_023653785.1 Ophioderma brevispina | reverse complement strand
GTGGTGTGGTATGTGCTCGTAGGAAAGGCCCGCCCCGTAAAGGTCGTGCCCCTGCAGCAGTATAGAGGTTGGTGCCCCCGATGGAGCGAATAGGCGATAGATGTGCTGGGCCCCTTTTACGGAGACGCCGAGGGGAATGTGTAGGTTTTGGTTGTTGGGCGACTATTTACCAAGGGATGGAAGCTTTTAACCCCATTAAGATCAGCAAGCAGAAACGGTTAGCGGAAACAGTTAGTGGAGGAGTTGTCTGTAGGTTGGCGGTTGCCGTCAGAGTTACACTCGGACCAGGGTCGCAATTTTGAATCTGCGGATTCAGAAAATGCCTGCAGAAATTTACTAGGGAATTACAAGACGCGGGGACTTTGCCCCTATAATCCGAAGTCAGATGGCATGGTGGAGAGATTGTGGGAGAGATACAATTCGCCACTATTGTTGAATGCTGGTATCCTTGATGATCTTGCCCCACCAAAATCAGAAAGATGTGATGAGATATTGCCGTATGTAGGGAAGGCTATAGAGTCCAGTGTGCAAGCTTCCACGGGCGAGAACCCAAATATGATGATGTTAGGAAGAGAAGTTGCCATGCCGATGGACTTGGTCGTTGGGGCAATTCCCCACGAGAGGGAGTTGTATCTACGGGAGTATGCTGAAGAGAGCTTAGGGAAGAAAGAAGATAATGACCTTCATGAGCGATGCTATACACCGCACTTCCAGTGAGGCGGGCGATAGTGTAGGCTACTATGTAATTTTCGTGTTTTTTTCTGTAAAAGCAAAATTCCTCTTGATATGGTTTGTTTGGGTTCGTTGGAAATTGTTGTTGTAAATGGGAAAAAAATATCTTGGGAATTTTTTCAAAAACGTTTGTAGGGTGTCAAATCCAAGCTGGCCGCCAAAATACATAAAATCCATTATAAAATAGTATTCTGAAGGCAGTATGAGGGCCAACATTGAAGACAATACCCATTATTTTGATACCAAAAGAAATCAAAAACAGCTAAATTCACTCAATATGGCAACAACATTAAACAAAAATCCAAGAGGCGTCCAGAAATGGCAGCCAAAAAGCGATGTTATGAATATAGAAACGCCGCATTAACAATAATCAGATGATAGGATTCAAATTTCATGGGTTGTAATCTTGTGGTGCTAGGAACCCACATTCTGACATATTTTTTGTGAAATACTTCAAAATCCAAGATGGAGGCAAATATGGCCCGTCAAAAAGTGCTAATAACAGAACTGGTAATTTAAGACAATTACCTAAGTTATTAAAACATTTGGGTCAGAAAATTTCATTACATTAATACTCTGACAGAAGAAATCAAGTTTCCAAACATTTGGGTGTTTGCTTAACGCGCTTTGAATCCAGATGGCGGCCACCCGTCGTAAGGCACTGATAATAAGTATAAGTTGGTGTAGGGTTTTTTCACATAGATCCATGGTCATAACAATAATTTGATAACAATTAAAAAAAACCCTAGATATATACTTTGAGACAAAGGAACTCATTTCCATTTATGGTTAGAAATAACATGCTGTTTTCAAATCCACAAATGGTGCAAATATAATAGTTCTGTAAGAACTTTCAATTGCTTAATCGGGTGATTTTTCATACCACCTATTTACATGTTAACACCATTAGAATTTGAATAGGAAAATCATAATTTTAAAGTGTTATAAAAGTTTTGCAAATAAATTATAATTTTGGACAACTTGAAGCTTACCATTTTTGCTTGTTACATATTTCAAATCCAGATAGTGTCAAAATGACAATGCGTATAAGCACTCTTAATTTATCAATGCCCAAAACTGGCGATTCTTCATAGTACCTACGTAAAATTAGGATATGCATCAGGAAAAAATTGAATAATAATGAAAAAATATAAAATAAAGCAACTACACGTGAGCTCTTGTCTATTAACTTCGTTTTTAGACCTTTCAACCCCAAGATGGCAGCTAATAATGACTCTTGAAAGCACTATCAAGAGCCAAAACTTGTGATTTTCTATATACCTAATTAAAGTTATACAATGAGAAATTTGAATGAAAATACAAATGAACGTAAGAACTGACTCTAAAATAGTGAAATTTTTCCTACAGACATGTGATCCATCTTATTATATTTGTATATCAAACATAAATAAACATCTGTATACTTTAAATCACCAAGGGAACCTCATATATATATTATTTGCTTTGGTATATCAAATGAAGATGGTGGCTAATAATATGCCATTGTAATCACTATCAATAGCCTAACGGGTGAATTTTTCATATACAATATGCTATGTTATGATGGGAAAGTCTATAAAACTATAAATGAAAACAACTATATCCCTTAAATTCCCAAAAAATGCCAGTTGTTCCCACCTTCACAAATCACAAAGCGAAACCTTCGCATTGTGTTAGGGTGAATGAAATGTTCCTAGATCTAACAAGGACAAATTGCACTACATCCCGTTCTCTGCGGTGATCGTCAAGTTGGTAGTTCATTTCCCTCTAGGGGGACGTACGTAAGGGGTTATAATTTATTTTCTTATAAATGCTTAACAGGATTCTATACCTAGAAATGGTGAGAAAATAACGACTGCCTACAAGCATTTTCAAAATATCAATCCAATGTGTTTTATACGCATCAGGAAAGTTTAATGGAAATATAAAGGAAGCAAAAACTGAATATTTTTAAACACGAGAAACCATATTACCATTTTAAATTTTATCATTCTTCAAACCCAAATGTGACAATTTTTCAAAACCCAAAGATTATGTTGGTCACATAGTAGAGAAGCAAGCAAACTAGATACTTACTTTTGGACACACAGTAAAACCCCTTATCAAGTAAGTTTTTAGAACAACCATGCCTTTAAATCCAAGATGGTCACTATTATGACTTGTCACTATCAATACAAACATGGGATTGTTCGAACATAATATAAATGAAGAAACTATAAAACTTTTGACACAAAACTCATGTCATCATTTAAGTTGAGACATTAATAGCCAAATGACTTACTATATTTCCACAATATCTACTCATATATCTCCATATTTTATATGTTATTGGTTAGGAAATTGGATAATATATATTAAATAATATGAAGCAAACTAGATTTTAGATTTGAAGCATTTTACAGTTTAAACAAAAAATTGGAAAAAAAGTATATATCTGGTGTATTACAAAATGAGGTTTCATTCCGTTGTGATCAATTTGCCAATGTGCGTATTTATAAAAAAATTGAAGTTAAGAACAAAAATGTCTATAAATTTTGCTTTTTATTCATATTAGTAAAAATTAAAATGGTATAGAAAATTTAGTTTCTTGTGTTCAAAGAGTGTATCTATAGATAATTTGTATTTATATTAAAATTTTCCAATGCATAACAAATGTAGGTATGAAAAAATGCCATCCCTTTTTGCTATTGATTTTTGCTAGTGCTTTTATAACAGGCAAATTAGCTTGCCCATTTAAATTTGAAGTGTGTTTTTTAAAATAAATGGTAATAAGAGGTCCTTTGGTCCAAAGGAGGCACAAAGTGTTTATTTTGTTAATTAAAATATATTGATGAGACATCGGATCTATTGAAATTCATTTGATTATTTTTAAAATTATAGAATACTTAACGGTGCCGCCATCTGGATCAAAGATGTTAGCAAAAAACTTATTTTAAAATAGTTGAAATTCGTTTCTCCTGTCTTCAAGTATAAATACAATGTTAATGCCTCTTAAGTTAATGTGAGTCAGGGTAGTGTGTCTTAAAGTACAGTTTTAAAGCTGTATAGCGCTTCCGGCGGCCATAGTGGCCGCCATCTTTGATTTGAAGGTTTTTGAAAAAAAATTAGATGTGGGTTCCTAGTACAACAAGACCAATACATACACCCATGAATCTGAATTCTATTCTCATCTAGATTAGTGTTGATATAGCGTTTATACCATAACATAACTCTTTTGGCGGCCATTTTGGACGCCATACTTGGATACCAGGTGGTAATTTTATTTGTTTAATGTTTTTAACTCTTTGGATCTGTTAAATATGTATATTGTGGTCAATTTGGACCTCATATGCAGTCAGACTAACCCACTTTATAATGGAATTTGGTATTTTGGCGTCCATCTTGGATTTGACACCCTAAAACGGTTTTAATTAAAAATTCAAGTATTTTTTTCAATAAGTTACACCCAAAAAAAAGAATCAAGTGGGGAAATTTTGCTTTAACAGAAAAAAAAAACCACGAGGCTGTATTATGACATACCAGCATACACTACGAGGCAGACAGAAGCGGAACAGAGAAGCGGAACTTATGATCGCTTCCTAGTTCTGGTTCGTCCTACAAGAAGGGGCAATTCGTGTAGTTGCACAACACACAGCGGAGGAGACCAAGGTTGTCCAAAAAGTTGGTGCTCCCTTGGGAGGGGGGACCTACTTGATAGTCACAGGTGTCTTTCGAATGTGACGGTGCGAATACCGAAAACAAGTCGGAGCAAACCCAGAGTTGTACACGTTAGACAGGTTCAAAACCATACGAGGGCCGTTAAACTGAAGGGCATTGAATATAAGGTGGTGTTAGAGGGGAGGAAAGAGATGGTGCGATTCCAGGTGCGGCAGCGGCAGGCGCGGGTAGGGTAGGGAAAAGAGGGGGAGGAGAGGAGCGAGCGAGGATAGAGGAAGTGTTGGAAATACAGTGGCAGAGGACGGAGAAGAGAAGAGGGCCCCATTGAGGCACGCAACGGGAATGGGTGCGCAGGAGGGGGAAGACAGGAAGGAGGTTGAGGCGGTTAAAGGAACAGGAGGTGGTGGTAAAGGAGGAGAAGACAGGCAAGAGGTTTAGGCGGTTTTAAAGGAACAGGAGGAGGTGGTGAGAGGGGAGGAGAGGACGGAAAAGGGGTGAGGCAGATGGGGAAAAGAAGGAGGGGTCGCCCTGAAGTGAAGGTAAGAAAGAAGGTCACAAAGCACAAAGGAGAAGGATGGGGCAGTGGAGTGAAGGACAGGAGGGGAGCTGAGGAGGATAAGGGGGTAGAAGGAGGTGGTTAGGCGTGACCCGAAGAGGTTTCGCGTCGCAAGCCAGCTTGGTATAGTTGAACTAAAAGGGGAGTGAGAGGAGCGAGAGAGGGGAATGCGGGGAGTCCAGAGTTGTGAAAGCAAAGAGGGACGGGGAGGGGAGGAAAGAGGTGAAGAGAAAGTCAAAGATGATTCGAGAGAGGAGAGAGGAATTCGATAGAGGGGGAGGAGGGGGAGCGTTTAAAGTTGAACGAGGTTGAGGAGGGAGATGTTGGAGGGGAAGTTGGAGGAAGGGAGGAAGGAGGAGAGTGAAAGTGTTATGTTGGAGATGGAGGTATATGACAGTCGGAAAAGTGAGGAGGGAAGAGGAAAATAGCTGCGGTGGTATCGTCGATGATACCAGTGACAGTGAGGACGAGCTTCCAGTTTCAGGGCGAATGAAGAGGGGACGGGCGAGACCATGAGGACGAGGATAGTACGACGGGGGGAGGTGTGGACGCGGAGTACCCAGGAGTGTTGTGGACTTTCAAAATCTGCACTGAAGAGACTAGTGGCACCGGAGGGGCGGCGAGCGGAAGAGAAACGTGTGTGAGCCGGGTGACACATTCCCACCCCGCTTGCCTGTCTTATCCTGGGGGTGTGCCGGGCGGACACACTGGGAGGGGGGCCGGGGCTGTTGTGGCGGGATGGGAAATTGTGAAATTTATCCTGATCCAGATTGTGTATTTTATATGTTCGCCACCTTTTTTAAATTATAAAATTACAGATTGGGGAGTATCGACACTCTGGCGTGCTCCTCCTGCTTAGCATATGCACCTGGGGGGCATTGGTTCAGTCGACGAATCGCAGCCCTGTCTCGTTGTTCACGACAGTGGGATATCGACCTCCATTATACCCAAGGGGAGAGAACCATAGCATTATACCCAACGGGGAGAGAACCATTAAATATTATACCAAGGGAGAAACCATAAAACATTATACCAAGACCTCATATACCCAAGGGAGAGAATTATACCATCTTACTCGAGGTAACTCGTTGTGAATGTTGTGGAGGAGCTGAGGTCAGAAATTTGTACCAAATTGTACCAAGACTCATATACATTTGGGTTCAAAAATTTGTGGTTAGTACCAAAATTGTGTTGACTGAGAAACGAGTGTCTGGGTGAGGAAAATAGTGTGCCTGTCAAAATTGGTCTGTCAAACTGGACAAGGTTGTCGACAAAAACTGTCGAAATAGAGGTGGTCGACAAACTGTCGAATGAAAAATTTTTTGTCGACCAAACTGTCGACAGAGGTTGTCGACATAGCGCTGTTCGAAGGCGTAGGCTGTCAACATTTAGCTGTCGATAAAAGGGTCGACATCCCGTGTAGTTCATTATGTTTATTAATTGTAATGGGGTGATAAATTAAATACATTAGAGCAACAGAGCTACCCGGAAAAACTGTCTGCCATCCTCCTTCTTTTGTGGCATCCGAGCCAGTCCCAAACACAGGAAGTTCTGCACTCCAACACTTACCCTGGGTGTTTTGGAATCGCCAAAAGCCAACCAGCTGCACGCTTGACCACAAGCGCATTGGGTTGGCGGTGCGAGTCATCGCGCACCCCCCTGTTCCCTTTCGCTACAAACAGATAACACATTTTGGAAAAGAGTATTTGTTACCCTGACCATTATCATATTTCCCGTTAATATTACGGCGTAGCAACTTAACGGTTTTTAATGTAAGAATGAACTATGTGAAAATCTGTTGCTTTCTAATATGTGTTAAAAAACGTCCCCATCCCTTCCGTGAAGTATTCAAAAATACAAAAAATCTTATTTTCTCTTGTAACTTATAAATTATTGTATTTTTTGGGTTGAACTCGATTCCTACTTTGATATAACATAAAACATTTGAATTGAAGGTGTATATTGTCATATGAGGCAAATTGTAGTTTTCCCGTCCTTTTATTGTCTTTTTTTCCGAAATCGTTTGCCCCCAAAATATGTTTTTAATCCACTGGTTAAGTAAACACAACATTGTATGTAATAGCTACAACGTTAAAATGTGTGTGGAGAAGATTCCCAATAACGTTTTAATTATTAATTAACATTGTTTTTTTAAACAAATCAAAACAACAAAACGTTGAAAGTCCCCAGTGGCGTAAACGGGGGCAAATTTTCCTCTAATTGGGGGGGGTCAAAATGCCAATTGTTTCCCGGTCAGAGGCTTAAAAAAACGGCTGATTTCGATGATTTTTTGTCAATTTTTTCCGGCCAAAGTAGTCAGGGCCACAAACTGCCCCCTGCCCCCCGGCAGTTAGCCACTGTTAAAGCTGTGGTTTCACGTCCTTATTTTATGTTCCATGTAATAATTTCGTATTTTTACGGCCCCATTTTTGTGAATCCCAGCTGTGAGACAAAATGACGTGGGTTTTTTTTACAGTTTATTTTTAACAGGGTACCTTACATTTAATTTATATCGGCCTACTATTTTTCTTTAAATTAATTATATTGGAATTAAACTGAAATATAAAACGAATACTACAAGACGATCTTTGAACTATCAAACACTTGAAGGGAAAATAGGACACTAAAATACTGTTTTTGTGTCCTTTTGGGTTTGATATGGTCTAATTGTTGTATCACTTTGAATTATTACTAACCCTCGCTATCGAAGGGGGGGTTACCGCCCCCTCCCTTCAGTTTTTTTCCCGGCTGCTAAAAAACCCCTTTTTGGTGCCAAAATTACCGTCTTTAATTTTAAATTGTCAAGTGACATTTCCTCCCTCTTTCATCAAAAAAACAAACATCACAGGGGGTTACAGGTAAGATACAG
Organism: Ophioderma brevispina; assembly: GCA_023653785.1. NCBI lineage: Eukaryota > Metazoa > Echinodermata > Ophiuroidea > Amphilepidida > Ophiodermatidae > Ophioderma > Ophioderma brevispina. The sequence goes on along the minus strand of JAMKCH010073765.1, from coordinate 8,300 downwards.
GGGGTGATCCCAAAGTGAAAGATGGGGGGGGGGCATTGATACCAAAATGATACCAACATTCTAGCATTACGTACAATGAAGTCCGTAAAGTTGTGTGTCAGCAAAAAACTGTCAATTTCCATTAAGACACACATAGTATAGGGGAAAATTCAATTTTTCGCAAAAAGGTTAGGAATATAGATTTTCTGCAGGTTTTTGACTCTATTGATGGGAAAGAGTAGTTATATACAATGAGAGCAGGTAGTGCTATAATAAGGTGTCTGAGTCACTAAAAATTAACAAATACATTTTCCACCTTATATTTAGTATTTTGGACTTTCCTCAAACACTATGGACGCCTAGTGCGTTCATATGGGGATGGGGTACTTATTTTGGTACCAAATTTGAAAAGAAGAAGAAGAAGAAACTTAAGCTATCCTTTGGTGATCAAATACAGGATCTGATCATTGCAGACGAAAATCACAGAGGGTGGTAAACCCACCATCCCCCCCCCCTCCTTCGGGAGTTTTGTTTTACAAAAATGGCTCAGGTATAATAGGGCGAGGGTTAAATGATTTTAGTCGGTTTACTTAAAAGTATTAAAAGTTACAGCAACGAGTGTAAATGAGTAATTGTTATGCAATTACTCGTTGTGTATAAACTGAAAAATATATATTTAAAGAGGTCAAGTAATTCCTTGCTTAGTTTTATAGTGGCTCATTGTGAAAAGTACTACATGGTCTATTAGGAAGGTCACAGCTGCAGGATGACCTATAAATATTTAAAAGATGTAGATGGAGGGAATGACGTACAAAATATACAAGTAATTTGGAAGTTGTGTATTAAAATCAGGGTTTTTTAGAAAATTTTACCATGACGATGACGTGAAATTTGTTAGCCTATAAATCTTGAAGGTCAAAGTTAGGCAATATAATTGTTGTTTCCGAAATGGTATATTTATATTATCATATGTTTGTATGTAACCTTCCGCCCATAATCTTTGTGATTAGATAGGTTTTGTCATAGGTTTATACTGTTTGGACCTTGTTTGGGACCATTATGAAATTTGACCCTGTTGGGCCTATGACATTTGACCCTACATAGGCATAATTGTGTTCCAATTAAAGAAGGTTCACTCTCTCTACATCAAAAGAACTAAAAAAATTGTTTTGACCAAAAGATGGACACAATAATATTCGGTAAGCTTCGTTAAAGGTTCGGTTGTTAAAACTGAAATGCATGGTTCGTCAACAAAGAACCTAAAAACGGTTCTTTTTTGATCTTATGTTTAATACTATGTTGATCACCTTTCAGTCAGGGTTTATAGAGGGAAAATGTTCTTTGTCAAACCATATAAACTTAGTTAGCCTGGTTGGGACGCTTTAAAAGACCACCATTTTCATATATACGTCCGGTGAAAAAAAATCCACTGGACAAAGCTAGTGGTTTTCCGAGTGGACGTCCTCGTGGGACACCCCCCCACCCACACACCACACAAACGGGAGTGAAATGCACAAGACCTTATTACACAAAAAAACAGATTACCCATGAGTTCTCATGCACCCCCTACAAACTAAATTCTAACATGATTTTAGAATCTCTACGATTATCTGCTTAAAGAGTTTAGTTTTGATGTTACTAAAATCAATATTTTCCCAGGGGTCCGTTTGGTGGCCATCTTGACCCATCTAAACAAATCAGTCATATAAAATGGTGTGATTTATTCGAAAAGTATCTTCCAAATTATTAACTCTCATCATAGGAATCAGAAAATATATTAAGTTGGCATTGTGCTATTCAGTTACAGAGATATGGGTGAAAATGTGATAAAGGTCATTGTACTTTTGATTCGGGGCCATTGTACGGGGCCAATTTTCAAAATGCATGATGGATTCGTCGGAGAGATATGGTCCCAAGTTATGGCTATCTGACGTGTAAGTTGAGTATATACACATGTTTTTGCTGAACGTGATAGATAAGGGTGGGTGTGTAGATATGAGAATCTGCCGGGTGCCCACCTTGGCACCCTTGAGGCGTTTGTGTTGAGAAATCCAAAATGGCATTTGGTCATAGATGATAATTATCTATTTGACCCATATATTATCAAACTATTGGAGTTAATTTATTACTATAGGGGACCCAATGAATATGTGCATGGCACTTGTAACATTGAGTCTGTAACCATGGTAACGTTGAATGCTTTGTAACGGTTCAAATTTCCCTCGGTATAAGCGCTCACCTCAAGGTGTGTTTTTTCGTTAGAGAGGAGGAGCGGGACCCACAGTCAAACATCAGTTTACCCTCACATACAGAAAGGTGTTTGACACCTTTGATAGTTTAGTATGGACCCTCTACATCAATGCTAGGTACGGGTAGTGCTCTCAAATTGGCATCACTTGTTCAATAGGGGTCAATGTAAAGTTTACACAGGGGTCAATTTGTTAAAATGCTCCAACATGTTGAAAATGTATGCCAGATTGTCCGTTTCAGTCATAAGGATTACAAAAATGTATAGTCGTACATCTATGACAATTGGGTTTGGGAGTGAGGTATAGGGGTAAAAATGGCTGAAATGGAAAATAAAAAGGTCAATTTTATTTGTACAGGGTCAAACTCAGAAGTTGCTCCAATTTGGTAAAATGAAAGACAAACAGAAAAAGAGTTGTTTATCTAGCGTTAAGTGTCAAAATAAGGAATAGTTTGTACCATACGCAATGCATATTTACCATGTTATGGACAAAAATAGGTCATAGGGCAACATCATTCAATTGGTGTTGAACTTCTTTGACCCTTATCTCCGAAGTAAACATTTAACATTTAAAAAACATAATCAAAAACATCTTTTTAAGAGTCTCTTACCTCAGGCAATAAAATTTTGCAAGGATTTAAAATATTAATCAGAGTAACTTTTAATATTGACCCTGTACAATTGAGGATTGACATTTTGTACCATTTTGTATTTTACCCTATAACTCCCAAAACAATGGTCGTAGGTGGTACAAAACTATACATTTTTGGAAACATACTTATGATTAAACGGACCATGTGGCATACATTTCAACAGGATTAGGGCCTTTTAAACAAGGTGACCCTCTGTGTCTAAACTTAAAATTGCCCCTATTGAAAAAGTTGAATTACCACAAATTGGAGAGTACTACCTATACATAGCATTGATGTAGAGGGTCCATACTAATACCAATGTGTCAACTTTCTGCAGTGGGAGGTAACAAATCCTTAAATAAGGCCCCTAGATATTCTATGCTCCTCCTCTATTAAGGCATTGATTCTGTTTAGAATCATCTAAATAAGAGACATGGAAAACAAAAAACGTCAATGGTTCTTTAAAGAATTTTAAAAAATGGAGAATCCTTAACGGTTCTTTAACGGAACCCCCCCCCCCCAAAAAAAAATCAAAAAACTGGTTCTCCATAGTACTCGTCTGATCCGCCAGCATGCTGGATTTTGGAAATCAATTATTTGTTTTGAAATAAAGATAGTTAACCTAAAAAGAATGCTCTTACAGATTTCCATTTGAGGTTTATATTTTACCAAAAATGCACCGTAAAGAGGTTGATATTGGTCGTCATGAGTGCTTTTAATTCTCTACACACTCACAATCGCTGTAATAACTCAATAAGAATCTCTTTACAGTATAACTGATATTTGTGCGTAATGTTATTGACAGAATTGCTACCAAGTAAAAGACTGTAATAGACAGTTGACTGTGAAGTTTTGTAAATGATACAAAAATGATACAAAAATAAAGTTTTATGGGATGGGGTGAGCTGTGGGGACGAGGATGGCGAAATCCTGTGGAGTTCCTGTACATTTTTAGTTTGTTCTTTATAGAGCGTTTTTGATGCAGTCTGGATTAGACACTCAATAGATGTCTTGTATTTGGCTACAGAAGTCTGTGAAAAGAGAGAACAAAGGGTTGAGTTTGATTTGTTTATATTCAGTATACAAAACATAGGATGATTTCATAGTTGCTCCTATCGAAAATTAGAAATTTCAAAAATTGTGGTCCACAAATGAAATATTTCTCAGCATTAATCCTTTCTAGATGGGTATATTTTTGATGGAAAGTTTCACATCAGGGCAAAAATCAGTACTTCTTTGAGTTTTTAGGAACACCTGTGATGTGAAATCTCGTGGCACTTTAAACGATATGTATATCGCAACTCCTTATGGGATGGGTGATTAATCTCACCATACCATGAATTGTCAGTCAATGATTCAACATCTAACTATAACAATAATGATCTTTCAGTTAATCACTGGTATAGTGGGAAAAATCTCAACCCGGGCCAGGCCCCCTATGTGAACTGATTTTTTATTTATACTTTCTAAATAATGCCAACCCTATATAATTTTGGAACAGCCCGGTAGTGTTGCAGACAATCAGCTTACATTGGGTGTGGCCGCCGCCTCTATTATGCCTCGTTCAGTACAGGGGGGATTTAGCACTATTTTTGAGAGCATGATGGTTTATAAATACAAAAGATGACCATTGACATGCCCATATACTGATTTGATATTTCCTAATATTGATGTCATATTCTTCCCAATGGTATGTTTCAAAAATTGGTTCTTTTTGCTTATTTTTTTTGTTCAAATGACAATAAGTAAAACGGATCCGTTGTAGTTTATGTACCTGATTGTAGAGCAGTGATTACACCGATAGTCCATCGTAGATAGTGGTACGAGTGAATGACGACAACAAAATTTTCATTGATGCCGGTAGCTGGGGTCAGGGGTCAAAGCAATTATGATGTAGATAGAACGGGACGGGAAGGAGGGAAGTCGATTTAGGCTGAAAAACAAGGCAATATTCAGATTAGTGGCAATTTACAACGTGTTAATTGCCCTAACAGCGTTTACAGGTATATTTATGGATGACCGAAGGAATATGAATATTACGTTTGCGGAGGTGGATTTCTGGGGTATTTTACAATGGGTTCGGTTTGTCGCGGAGTTGTATCATTCATACATGCTCCTGAATTAATCTGTTAAAGCTGCCGGCGCTTACGTTCGGCGGGTGGCGGGATCACCGATCCTGTCTAATTGCCATTTAGATTTAGGTAAGTTTGTTACCATTGAGTGTGTGAATGTATCAGGAACTTCCAAATCAACTATCCAGATCTACATGACGCTGTAGACTATTGGTAGTACAACACCACAAACAAGACAAATACCCGACAAACACGACCTGTAAAGGTGTCGTTGTTACTGAAGACCAAATATCCCTTTTTTATTCTGCTGGGAGCATGAAGTTTCGGTCTATTATAAAAATTTGGACCATATGAATTGTTCGCAGTAGAAATTGACGAAAGGGCTCATTAAATTTAAAAGCTTTACCATCCTATTGATACAAACACCAGAAGGTTTTTTTAGTGGCCACTTATGGAACCAAAAAGGCCAGTATTTAAAATACCATGTGCTTGATCTGTATCTAAGGACACTGTACCCAGAAGCAAAAAAAAACATGATGTGACTCCTTTTGCTGCACGGTGAATGGCCATATGTGTTTTAGAGCTCTTCCTCACTCCGGTGGTGTAGCCAAACGAATGTTGTTTTCTGTGGCGGGTAATTGGCAAATAAATAGTGGATTACTGATTGTCTGTGGCTCCTTTCTAGGTCTATTTCAGTTTTTCACTAAGAATCCTGTGTGGAGACTCGGGGATTGAAATCGACCGTCTAATAGTCAGGGAACCGCATGTTTATCTATTAAGAAATGATTGGATTGTATACTCGGCTTATTCAAAAAGTCTGATTAGGCTCCTACTTGGCATATTTTAGAGTTGGGTTGTTTTTCTTTCAAAGCATGGCGGTCAAGGGCCATTCCAGAATCTGACAGTTTCAGTGGTGCTGGGTTCGAGAAACCACACAACCGTTTTATATTTTTGGTTACGCCCTTCCTCGATTTTCACACAACCTTATTAAATCCTTCCTAGTTTTAGAAGAGGGGAACCGAGTGTGTGGATTTGAAAAGTAATATGGCCACACCTGAATTGTGGTTGCACGATGTCGTGCCCACAAGATTACATCCAAAGATTTACCAACCTGGAAATATGGTGGTAGGGACCAGTGGAATGATCTTGAGGAACTCCCCCTTGATGGGCGCGATGTTCAGAAACAGTCCCAAAAGCAAAATATGTCGCCCAAAAGCAATCTAAATTATGTGGTTTCATCAGGGAGGGAAAAAAGTGGAATTAAGTTTAGTCCAATCTGTTCTTGGTGTAGTGGTATTGTTTCCCATGGTAGGTTACCAAAATATGATTGAAAAAAATTGATTTACATTAGTTTTTTTAAAGAAAAATATACAGAAAATTAGGGTTGGAGTGTGGCAGGACCTAAATTTTTCAAAAAATGATGGTGCTATAAACAAGCAGTGGTGGTTAGCAGTTGTTTTTACTCTTCTGCTCCTCCGATTACTTTTAAAAAGTCGCAAGCCAATCAAGAACTGCGCAGTGTGTTTTACATGGTAAACAAGTGCTGCCAGAAAGTAAAATATACAGTGCTGATTGATATGGTTGGCTTAAATCACAGTCAGATCAAGGAATTTTCTCATTCTAATCATTGTGGGATTGAAGCAGACCCATGTGTAAAGGCAGCGATGACCATTGTCCTCTTAAAGATGATAGTTCAAAGGTGAAAGGTCATTTCATGGTGACCCTTGGCCCAGATACACCATGTTGGAGTGACACAAGGTGCCTATTTTGCTTGGAGTCCTACATCCTGGGATAGCATTGTGTGGTTTGCCATGTGGCCACTCCTATATCAGAAGTGTATTCTACGTGGCTTAATGGAGGGAAACACATGTGTCCAAATTGCAGATGGCCAGCTTTCAAGTCCAGTGAAACCAAGCTTTCCAAGTACATGGAATAGCTGTGATGAATCATTATTTGTTAATTATCTCATCTAAAGATGGGGTTGATCCAAATTACACAGCCTCCCCTACACTAAACTCACATTTCAAATTCAAAATTTGGGTATTGGAAAGAAAAGTATATTTTTTCTGGTCCTCTGTTGAAATTTTAGGCCACAGAAAAGTTTCTTTTGTTGGATGAACAAAAAGTTTTGTGGTCAATTTAGTACAACTTTGGCTTCTACTGGTGTCAAATTAGTTACACATATTTGATTCTACTGTGTCAATTTGTAGTGAGACATCTTCTGTTCTTACCTGTATCCAATTAAGTAACACACTATTTGCTCTACTGTTATCAATTTAGTAACAATATATTTGCCTTCTACTGTGTCTACCACAATTTAGTATATTTGCTTCTACTGCCAAACGCGCTGGAGCTGGATCAATTTTCACTCAAAATGTTTGTAATCCGAGGGTTTTTGGTGATAGCTTCCATGAGAGGGAAAAAACACTGTATGAAAAAAAAGTGGACAATGATTGGCGTGCGTTTACCTACCTTTTAAAGGAAGTAAAAATGTGTTTTTTGTGTCGCCTTTCCTAAGGCAGGGAAGACACAAGGGATTCACTTGTCCCTTGTTGATGTTCTGTTTTGTTGTTGTTGTCTTTGGGTCTGTTGGTTGTATGTTTGTTGTATTGTTGTGAAAAAGGGTTTGTTAACATTTGCATGTAATATCCACCCATACTTGAGTTTGGATTTTTTAAACCAAAACTTGGGTCACAGGTAAACATGGCATGCAGTCACCATTTGTTGGGGGGTCAAGTGTCACATACCAAGGGCAAAGGTTATGTGAGGCAAGTTGTAAAATAGGCTTCTGGTGTTCAAAATGTAAAATGACCTCATTTGCAAAAGTTGAAGTTCATTTGGAGTCGTAATCCAAACTTGGGTATGAGTTAATTGCAAACCCTATATTGTTTTTAGGAGGTCAAAGGTCACATGTCATATTTTGGTTGTCAACGGTAAGTTTAGGGCCCATCATTCGCAAAAGCGTTTTGAAAGCAGCGACACATAGCGGTCTGTAGGACCCCCCCCCCCTTTTTTTTTTTTTTTTTTTTTTTTTTTTTTTTTTTTTTAATTTTTTAGTTTTTTTCCTTTTTTTGCTTTTGTTTTTGACTTTTTCCATTACTCATGTTGTATTTTTAAGCAGAGAATTATTTTATGTGTAAAAGTGATAGTATTCAGTATAGGGATGTTATAGCAGTAATGAGATTTTATGTAATATAGAAGAAATTGGTTTTTGAACGTGGAAAGTAACAGTTAAGATTCCAAGTGGTAAAATCAAAAAACCATAAGATTTATTGCAACAATAGAATATTAGCTGATATATGCATCTATGAGCAAACGATGTTGTCATTAATCGTAGTGAAGCCAAAAACAAACCACCCCCCATATAAA
>JAMKCH010073760.1:0-46905 GCA_023653785.1 Ophioderma brevispina | reverse complement strand
TGAGCATTGTCACTACCAGATTTAAATATTGTATATTTTGTCTACCACATTAGCTAAAAGCTATTTAGTCTGTTATCGCCTTTGAAGCCAAAAGTGATAGGAATAAAAAGGGGTTCCCATTTGTGGTCCTAACAGTTGTAATGTGACCAGAAAGAATTAGTGGAGATATTTGACTTCCGATTGTTATGCTCATAATATAGTTTCGTCTTGACGGTTGGACAACGTTATCGTTAGGACTACTTGTTTGTTATCACCCCTGATCCACAAACCGTTTAATGTGCATAATTCTCTTTTTTTACCTTCGACATCATTCTGTTTTCTGCAAAGCAGTATCAAAGATTGATTACTGAGTCTTTCAAACCTTTAGCAAATTTGCAAAATAACTAGCCCAAGCTAAGAGATAAATGAATCATTGTTATTACTCATACAACTGAAAATATTAAAAAAACCAATTTTGTAAAATTTACTAGCTTTTAATAGCAGATTTGTTATTAGGCCTAAGTGCGGCGGTGCTGAATTAATGATTTTTCCAAAAGGTTTCCCAACTTTGACCTCTAACAGCTTAGTTGAGGTCAACAAGACAAGAATCATATGTTGATCTGGTGAAACAACTTTAAGGATGTTAGTTTGCCATATTGTGCTACACGACAAAATGTTCATCCTTTTGGAAAATTCCCCTGCTGATTATTTTAAATCAGTGATCAATTATTTTTTGAAACTGGTGTTACTGAGATCAGGGGCAAGACAATCTCCTATTCATCCTTTAGAAAGAGAGATAATCTCCAGAATGAACAAAGGCTTTTCTCAGAGATGGAAGCCCTGAGCGTAGTCTGATATTCTTGATCGTGATTCTCTTGATACATAAATAAGAAAAAACATGATTGGAGAAGTTACGTCAGATTAGGATGAATGGGGCAATGTTACGGTCACGTGTTACATGGTTGAATTGGAGAGAAACCTTCAGCTTATTTCTTAGTCTGGACAAGAAATTCAGCAATAACAAATAAATAGCTTAATGGGGATGATGGTAATGAAAATGTAATCAGCAGATATTTTGGAAGAGTGTCATAACTTTTATAAAAAATTGTATTCCCAGAAGGAAGTTGATTGTGTGTGATTTAAAAAAGTTTGTTAATTCAAGGGATTTCCCAATTCTAAATGATCTTCAAAAGACCAACGTTTAGACGGTCCTATTTTAAGCACTAGTGGAATATTTGAGGTATAAAAAAATGGGTAAATAATAAAAGTCGGGGCTTGATGGCTTATTTTACAGCTGAATTTTTTAAAATATTTTTCATAGATTTGGTCTTGGTTTTCTTCTTAGAATTCAATCAATGAAGCTTATGATAATTGGCAGTTTTATTTCGAGCATCGAAGTAAACTAATTTATCCTTGCCAAATAAATGGTTGAATCCATTTTCTGAGCTGAGCATCTGTTTAGTCGCGGGCCATCTAACCAATCACAGGGCGAGGTTTATGGGTGTCTATTGTAAATCACTGTCGTCCAATCACGCTCGGCGTTGGTTATAGGCTTAGCCGCCATTTTTAAAAGAGTTTGCTTCACTCTCTGTCACGGCGTCGAAGGGAAAGGATCGTGCATATTTTTCTTTCCCACCACCTCTCCTAAACTAATTTGGTATTTTTTGCTTTTCTTACTCGTTTGTTATAAAAAAAAAAAAAAAAAAAACCTGGGCGTTTAATAAAGATTGGAATGTTCAAATGTTTTGGTTATGCTTATCTAGCTTTGGTATTTTTTTCATGTAAGTCAATTAGTTAAAGGCATTTCAATAAATCTACTTTTAGTGTGGCGCGTGACGCTTACAAGAAAGTGGTTTAAAAACTGTAAGCGGTGGTATGTTATATTCCTGAAATTCATTACAAAGTTTAAAATATTTATGAATTGATGTATAATAGATAAAATAATAGTACAAGGCGGTTAAAGGTAGTCAACACTGCAAGAAATGCTCGCCAGCGCTCGGAGAGATGTATGGAATGCGCAACAAATTAAGGTTTCGCCATTTATCATTGTCTCCTCTCCATATTCTGCTTACACCTTTTGGCTTCGCAGGTTTTCCACCGAGTGAGTTCCTGCTTTGGGTGTACATCATGTCTGCGTGCGTAATTATTTTGTGCGTTGTAAGTCTGCAGCAAAACTCCTCTTGCTATATCAATTTTGAGGCCAGGTAGTCGTCAGGGAGATCTTGGGGTTAAGCACTCCAAGGGAAAATTGTTAGGCATCACTTTTCATTAATCCAATTCTGCGCTAGCATTTTGAACATTCCCGCCTATGTTCCACATTGGATGAATCCTTGCGTTGTTGACCAATGACCGATTGGGTCAGATTTAAGTGACAAATAAAATGATCCTTTCAGATGACAGTGACGCAACAATCCTTCTTGTTCTGCCTTTTTATTATTTGTCTGGGGGAAAGGGTCTTATCGGCCACACAGGAACGGGGGATTATCACTCTTCTCCCAAAAGGGATAAACCAGTAGTTTTAAAAAAATGGCGGCCAATATCTCTTTTAAGTGTTGTATACAAGATTGCATTCTTCATGTATTGCGAAAGATTGAAAAAGGTGTTGCCTAGCTTAATCAGTAATGCCCAGTCAGGTTTCAGGTCCGGTAGATTATTCGGGGATAAATATGTAGAAAAGTTTATGATAGTATGTGTTCTACAAAATTAACTGATATCCCCGGATGTCTTCTCTTAATTGATTTCGAGAAGGCTTTTGATTCTGTTTATCAGAATTTATATTAGATACCTTAACTCTATTTAATTTTAGTGATACTTCAAAAAAAATGATAGTTATGTTACAGGACGCACAGTCATCAGTCATAGTTAATGGTCACATGACCCCTTTCTTCCCCATTCAGGTGGGGGTCGGCAAGGGGATGGCCTGTCTCCATCCATTGTTCTTCTCTGTGCACAAGTTTTAAATCTTGCATCAAAAATAATGTTGATATTAAAGGTATTACCTTACAAGGTATAGAATATAAAATTCTTCAGTAGCTGTGATACAACAATTATTTGTGGATGGTACGGAGAAATCCCTATTAGAGATTTTCAGATTACTCAAAAAATTTTCGGAAAATCTCAGGTTTGAAGATAATATCCAAAAAACCAAAGCATTTTGGATTGGTTACAAAAATAGGTAGCCAGGATGTATTATGCAAAGATTACAATATAAACTGGGGTCGGTCTTGGTACATTTGGACTATCTTGGGGTTATTTAGTGTTGAGTAGATAATGTATAGTTAATGTTAATTACACCACTACAATGCAGGGCATTACAAAACGTATTCATCAACCCGGTCACACAACGTTTCCTGGCCGTTCTTAGGAGATTTATAGTGTTAAGTCTTTTATACCTAAATTTAATCATTTGATTCTGTCAATCCCCAACCCAGACAAAAAAATAAATTACATTTAATACTCAAGGTTATATAATTTTTGTTTGGGGGAGTGGGGTTGATAGGATTAACAGAATCAAATGCCTTCCTATGATAAAGGGGGTTGGCATGATCCAGTGCGAAAAATTTATGAAGGCTTAAAAATAACATGGATCAGGCGGCTTCATAAGGGTAGGAAAGACAAAGTAACCTTTTAATATGTGTGTTCCTAAAGGTAATTTTGAATATTGTCAGCAACCTACTGGGAACGTAAATTGGTAAAGTTACAAAGCTTTTTGGAAAGATGTATTATCTGGTTGCAAAGATTTCACTATATGCTACACCCCTTGTCTAGAAGAGACGTTTTGAATTCCAGTATTTGGTATAATGAAAACATTAAAATTAATAATAAATGTGTAGTACCAATACTTGAATGATAGTGGTGTAAAATAATTAATGATCTTCTTGGCTCAAATGGGACTTTCTCTCCTTGGCATGATATGCAGATCAAGTTTAGTGTTAAAATAAATTTTTTACATTTATATGGTATTAGAAAGGGCAATTTCTAGGTCTTTTCACCCCTTTATCTCTGTCTGATGAATACTTATCTCTACCCCATACTGTTTTTAATGCATATTTTAAATCAACAGAGTAAAGGGTGTAAAGTATTTTATAATAACATTTAATAAGTGGCAATTTTTCAGTTTAAGTGTATTTCAAAATGGAAGCAATCCTTGGACCTGCAGTTACCCAGTCTCAGTGGTATAAAATTGTAGTAACAAACTGGAAATGCACACGGAGGTGAAGCTACGTTGGTTCCAAAATTCGTTTATTAAATCGTATTAAGTACGAATGTGTATTTAATGAAGATTGGAAAAATCTGATAGCCCAGTGTGCACTTTGCAATAACCATGACGAAACGCTTACGCATCTTTTTTGGGATTGCGTTGCTGTGAGAATCTTTTGAAGGATTTTCAGACCTGGTTAATGAAAGGTAATGGTATTTGGTTAGGAATAAAACTTAATCCTGTTTGGCAATGGGGAGAAAGGCAGATGATGATTTTTTATTTTAATACCATTTTGCTGATTCTGAAATTTTTCTTTATAGATGCAGGGTGAACTACACATTACCCTTTTTGAAAGCCGCTAAGAATGAGGTTAAGAAATACCTGATTTGAACAACTTTTGTTTAAAGAGGAGTGTTAAACAAAATGTATTTGATAAGCGTTGGCATCAGTGGAAAACCTGTTGATAATGAATGTACATGTATGTACCCTTGGTACATTTTGCAAAATGGTCTCACATGAAAATTTTGCCATAATGTTAAATATTTCGGTGATTGAATTGTATTGTTCATTTACTCTGTTTCATGTGATTCCATGCTTGCAATAAAAAAAAAAAGGAAAAAAAAAAAAAAAAAGAATATAGCCTTCGCGTGATAATGTTATGCACTGATGAACATTTTAATACAAATTATCGCCCACGTGAGGCGCGTGGGATTGGATTAAAGAAAATTAATATATAGTGTGAACTATTAGAAATTTGCTTTCTAATCATCGAAATGGGCCTTAGTACTTAATTGAACCACATGTTATTTGTATATTCTACGCTGGCTATTCAGCAAGTTGATATTTAAGTTGTAAGGCTGGCATTCTGGTTGGAATCTGCTTGTGTTCTTTTTATTTTCTTCTCCGCACTCTTTTTATCAGTGTTATGCTATGATTTCAGATTTGAAAAGCCCGGTTGCCAAAACAATTTATGTGTACTTTTCATTCCATCATGAAATACCCATGGACAAGTCTGCAGTTGTGCTAAATACCAGTTTTCTGTCTTGTGTCAGGGCAGGGGGTACGACACGATCTGCTCGATTTGGGCATTGGGGATTTCCATGCCTAAGAAAAATGATGCTCCGTGGACAAGTCTGTTTTTCTGACTTATTTTTCGGTGGACCATATCTTGAGAACCACCCAACCAAAATGAACATTTTTTCAGGCTAGATGCTCAATTACCCATTCTTTATGATAAAATAAAATCCACAGATATCAAATTAAAAAAGTGGAAAAATATCACTTTCATTTTGGGTAAAATTTTATTGGGTCACCCTGTATTTAGCAATCAGCTCGGTATGCAGAGGAGAAAAAACATTTCAGATTCCTTTTTCATCTGGGAGTGCAGGGCCATTGTTATCGTCACGCAGTTGAAAAAAAAACCATCTCACTGATTCAGTTGAACATTTGAAAAGGAGACACTTTCAGTTTAGTGTCAAACCGTTATGAGGAATCGAAGCATTTATGGAGATTTGAAATCTTTATGAAGATTTTGAAACCTTTATGAAGATTTTGAACCTTTGTGAAGATTGGAAACCTTTGTGAAAATTTGAAACCTTTATGAGAATTTGAAACATTTATGAGGATTTAAAACCCAACATTGAGACCAGTTTCGGCATTTGAGACCCTTTTCTGCATTTGATACTCTTTATGTGGATTTGGCCGCCCATAATATTCCGCATCATTCAAAACAGCTACCGTGTGCTAAAAAGGTCAAACATAATTAGCATAAAAGCCCCTTGTTGTATTTTTCGATATCATTCAAATTATAGCTAAGATGCATTTGTGCCTATGAAGTGCGAAGTAAAGGCTGTACTTATTGGTTATATTAAAGATTTATGTATCCATGCGTTCTATGCACTCATCGGTTGTTTTCGTACCATTCGTGATTATTCTATTCAAGCAGTGCATGACAACAGACAATGACTTGACTACATAAGGAAATATTATTATGGAGTGATATACTATTCCAAAATGTTAATATTGCTACTGCTTCACACAAGTAAGTAATATTCAATTTAAATGTAGTCATTAATGTAGACTTTAATTTTAAAAAAAAACCTAGGGACGATAGACTGTAAATAAGGATTTAAGATTGCATTTGATTGGAATATCACATACGAAAATGTAACAGCTGAATCAAATTTAAACATGACAAAACTAAACAACCGTTTCATGTACAAAATTACAATACTGAATACAATCTAATGCATACAATTTACATTAAAACAATGTGTATTAACACCTGAAGTGTTAATTGGTATCATTCTGAATTAATACCATATAATATTCGATTTCCTGTCATACTGTGCATTCAGGCATTATTCCTCGTCTACTTGAGACATTTTTTGGTATTAGGGACGAATTCAATACTCAACTGGCGGGCGTTTTCCGGTTCTGCCCGGTTCCGCGCGGTTCAATTAATTCAATGAGTTTGCTGAATTACTTAATCGGATTAAAGGATTCAGAAGATTGAGCGGATTAATGAACCGCCTGCAACCGGGCAGAACCGGAAAATGCCTGCCGGTTGAGTATTGATTTGTCCCTAACACCACACCCAAAGGGGGGTGGTTAATGTCGTCCACATTAATTTTCCTTATTGAACACCCGATCCTATAAATTTGGTACCACATGATAGATTTTTGTCTTCCCATTGGTATCAAAATAAGTACAAACATTCCCATTATGACGTCCTTGTAACGTCATAAGTTAATTAAAGTATGAAAATCCTGGATACTGTTCTCTTTTAGAACACACTTGTATTTTTCACAAATCAAAACAATAAACTCCTAATTATTCCGACAATCATTTGAGTTTATTAACCAAGTATGGCCATTATTAAATGAATCCTCTTTATGATTTAGCGATTTGAAATACGGGGACCAGTTCCGATTTTCCTCCATGTTTACTTTACACGATCTGAGACTGTACATATTAGAGCTTCCTTACATGACACGATTCACCGAGTACATGCTCTCAGTAGTAAACTAGATTAATCGAGCACTTTTTTGTCATCTTGTTTTCGTATTTCCATAAATCAAGCCTCACCGAGAGTATTTAAAGCATAGATATAAATTTGGGAGGGTAGGGGGAGTGGGGATGAAAAATGCGTGGTGACATGGACCGATTCCGATTCTTTAAATATAAGTTAAATAAAATTTGTCTGTCAAGTTCAAACGATACATTACATTATATTATACATTATGGGATATATTTGGAACCCACCTCAGGATTTAAAAGTTGCAGTAAAACTTAATGACAATCATACTGTTTCCAATGGAAGTCAGTGCCAGCCGCTTCTCTGCAGGACTAATTCTTCTCTATAGGGTTTACAATATAGATTTTATCTGGAAAAATCAAAGCTTAGAGCATGCCTCTATTCCAATGACCATTTACTGACTTAAAATTAATAAACATAAAGATGTTGCATAACTGACCCTTTGTTATGTAGCCTGTAAGTGATGCCTAGATAGACCTGTTGTCCTTCATAAGCTACAAAGAGGCTACATGAGGCAGCCCTTTATGAAAAGTACCAAAATACTTATTAGCTTATACCGATGCAGTGTAATGAAAGACTTAGATTATACACTGTTGCTCATAAAGTTGGAATAAAATATTTTTTACCACTTTTTATGTAATGATTTTTACAGTGCAAGTTATTTATGGTGTATAGCGCCAGATTACTTGATTGATCAGTCTCTTTCAAACATATCACCATGTACTTAGTCCACAATTAACCCTTTACGAACTGTGTCCTTAGCCTGAAAGGAAAAGGGGGTATTTGAACAGCAGAATTAAGGATTTTGTTACAATATTTTCATATCAGTCAGTTTTACAGATATTCCCTTTTTTGTCTGATTTCATGCATTGAAATGTTCAAAGTACAGTTTTAAATGTCAATCAGTGTGCTTTCCATCTACGCAACCGTGAAGCCAAGCGTCAGCTTAAAGTTACCTGGTCTGGAACACCCCTGGGGCACTGTGATTACCCTGTCTACCTAGGAGTTACCTTGGACCGCACTCTCTCTTATAAGACCCCACATCGAGAGAGACGAGGAGTGTAAAGATGTTACGCCAATATACAAGTCTTGACAACTCACTGGCACAAGATTGGCTGCTCGCCCACATACCCTAAGATCGACGGCACTTGCCCTTTGCTACTCATGTGCAGACTATGCTCGCCCTGTATGGGAAAGATCAACCCATGCCAAGAAGCTTCATTCAGCGTTAAATGCCTCCTGCTTATCACAGGATGCCTCCGTCCAACACCAACGGAAAACTTACACATCCTAGTAGGAATTGCTCCATCAGACATCCGTCGTAGCGTAGCGAGCATGCAAGAGCGTAGCTGCAAAGTATCTAATGCGAAGAACCCTACAAATGTCCTGAACAGATACCTGCTGCCAACTGCCTTAAATCCAGAGAGAGGGAGTTTCTTAAGCAAAGTCCAACCTCTTGAAGCAGTCTCTAAGGAGCTTAAGAGAGTCGCCTTGTGGAAAGAAAGACTTGCCATCAACCAGGTAGCATCTATTGGTATTGAACCTGATGAGCATCCTCATGGACTGAATGGCGATGTCCCAAAAGATTGAGAACCAGAATTGGTCGATCTAAGGTTTCCTTGCAGAAATGGGGCTACCTGAATGCAGATCAGGAGACTACTGTGGCTGTGGATATACAGCACCACAGGACCTTACGGAATCAGGTGAAGCAGCCAGACGTTGTACTCATCCTGCGGAAGAGAACCACAGTGTCTGGACACGATAAGAAGATGTCCTAGTATGACACAGTATGGCACCCCTGGCATGAATCCATGAATGGCGGCATACAGTCCAAAAGGTTGTTTATGAGTCAATGGCAGAGCGTCACTCAACGGTCAGAGCTAACTAATGTAGTTTGAGGCATTCAGGCATGCTCGATAGGGTTCATTACAAGGGGACTGCAGCAGGGCACATGGTATCGGTCTCCATCCCCTCTTCCTAAAGAAATTGTCTCACTACAGCGCCCTGTGCGGCGTGGCAGTGTCGTCTTGCAGCCGTATTGTTTGACATAAATCCCTGCTTGCATGTGGACAGGCAGTTGATTTACAGATGTCCAGGTAAGCGACGGCGTTCACGTTTCATCTGGCACCACCAGTGACGTTTTTCCTCCATAATGAATACCGGCCCATACCAGCACCGAGCCGCCACACCTTGAGTTCGATCCTGAATACAGGCACTACGGAGGTCTCAACAGTAATCCACGAAACCTTTGGCTTCCATCTTGACGGTAAAGGATGTAATTCTTCGTGCTCCCTGGCACAGCCAAGTCGAGCAACTCTGTGGTGAACTGTCAGGTGTGGACATTTGGTCATTCGATTTGCTCGGTAAACCAGTGAAGCAATCTCCGATTACAGTTTTGCGGGAAAAGTGAGTATAATAGTGTCTTTTCACAAACGGACGAAGACGGCCCTCGTTGGGCCCTTTTCCGGCTCTACGGCACTAGTTTAAGAGTCGGCGATCATCTGTCTGATAGTCAATCGTGGGTCGTCATGGAGATTTTCGTGGCCTGAGGATTTTATAGGGCTCTAACCTAGGAAACCTGTTCAGTTTTGGTGTAAGGTAGTAAACCAGGGAACAACAATCAATGGGAATTGACTGTCGCTGTATGCCGATTCGCGTAAGCAAATTTTCACGTCATCATCACACTCCGTTTGGAGCTTCCGCGGTTGGAATATTACCATTGCTTCGACACCTAAGGACATAACAACGGCCCCATAAGGCAGTGGGCACACAGCAACACAGTATGCGTTGCATATGATGTGCTATGTCATAAGAGCTAGGCTACACAGCAGATAGAATTTATGCAAATGAGTTGACGCAATCGTCCAATTGCGGTGCCCGTTGGGGGTGTCCACCAAATTGCGGGAGCACTGTAGAGGACGGGTAGTAACCAACTCTGAAAAAAAACCCATTGAAAACTGAGTGTAATATGCACTTTCCAAAAAACCCTACACTGCATCGATCGCGGCAAAGAGATATAGATCACAGACTGTCGCGGTGTCTGCACATCTATACACATCGAGCATGTCGAGTGCCTGGCTTTTGTCTAGATGATGGGTAATTGAACTAGGTTTTCGCCTTGCGGATCCTCTTATCCACTAGGTCCATGGTAAAACGGAGGAGTTCTACCGACAACTGACAATATATCGTCACGAATCTTCCAAACAAGGCCAATCGACCAAAAGTCACATTTCGAGATATCGGCGATTGAAGTTTTAGAGAATTATGAACTTGCATATCTAAAATTTGAAACATTTTAGGAAAATGATTTTATGTGTACATAGTGGACATTGAGACGTTCTTCATTTTGAGCACGCTTTCAATCAAGTTCCTTTGTTTCCTTGTCTCAAATTTAATTTATAAAAGTTTTTTAATTTTGGATTTTTTGCAAAAAACTAAAAAACGTCCTCTATTTCTATGTCAAAGGAGACGGACTGGCGATTTGCTTGTTTGGTTCTACTCAAAAAGAGTCGATCGATCGCCTCAGACGGTGGTATTGAACATGTTAAACATACTTTCGCCTGCTGAGGGAGCTATAAATGACTATGCTTTTGTATGATTTGCTCGCCGTCATCATCTCTTACGGCAAAATATGCCAATGAAGCCAGAAAAGAGAACTGATGAGGTTCTATTTTTTATTTTGTAATTTGATTTAATCAAACTTAATACTTAATGTAAAATATATTACATCTGTTACGAGACGTACTCAAGGTCAGAAAAGTAACCTCCCGTGGTTCATAAAACAAAATTCACAATGACTATTTGTAAGAAGATTGACTTGACCAAGATGCAAATTCAAAGTAATGATTTTATATATACATAAATGAATTCTGATCAATCATGAAATGTACACAATATTAGCAATGCACAAAATTATTATCTATATTTCTTACCTATTTAAAAATCAAATTAAACGCACAACATCTCATTAATTTGTCTGTAGAATCAGGTCCACACATAAATCATGGCGACACAGTTCTTGCTGGCACAGTTCAGTAGTTTCGCGTTATCGCAATAGCCCTTTTTCAGGCAGCACTGGTATTAAAGAGACAAAATCCTGCTGGTATATTCTAATGTTAACCTTTGCTTTTCCAAAGGCACCAAATTTTGGGCAGCTCTGACAATTCTAGCAACTTTCCAGAATTGTATAAAATACCATAAGATTATATATCAAATGTTATGAAAGTTCTC
Source organism: Ophioderma brevispina (assembly GCA_023653785.1). Lineage (NCBI taxonomy): Eukaryota > Metazoa > Echinodermata > Ophiuroidea > Amphilepidida > Ophiodermatidae > Ophioderma > Ophioderma brevispina. The sequence continues at coordinate 35,458 of JAMKCH010073760.1, read as the reverse complement.
CACCTTCTGTTTGAGAGGTCTAGACTCGCTGAAATCTCTCGTCAACTGGCCAGGAAGAATGACTTGCAACAGAATTTGTCCTTAGAAAATTTCCATGATGCAACAAAACAAGCGAAGACAAGTCAAAATGTCACAATCTTTTCAGTTCGCTGAAAGGAAGTCCACATCCTGTGCTCAAAGTGTTTTGACATAGCAATTACACAAAGTCAATTGTTCATCAACAGGTGTGCAATCTTCCTTCCTATAGGTAAACAAAGAACCTCTGTAGAGTTCTTAGAACGGAGAAGATAAGACACTGTGCTCCTAATGTTCTCAGATTGCGAACATCTTCTGACATGTTCTTCTCAGGAAGTTCTCGCACACTAGCCCGATTAGAACTAGGTCAATCAGATAAGTCATGCTTGTTGCACAGCACATTGCAAGTTTCATATTAATATTTTCCAGTTCTCCTCACTCATAATTTATCTGTTTAATTTAAAATATTTAAATTAATACCATCCCCAAATAATTAATATTCAGTAGTCTGTCACACATCAAGCTATAAATATATTAATTTGAATGGAAACCTGTAAAAGCCGTATTTTACGGGGTTTTGTTAGCAGAATTGCTACCAGAATTTTCTTGTAAAATGTATAGTATTTTTCCTGTAAACCGTAGTATTTAATAGTATAATTGAAAATTCATAATAATGTACGATAATGTTGATACTCGAAAAAATCGAATAAAATCTCCAGTTGTAGTCCTTTTATACGCCTGGTAAATTGGACATAAAATATACAGTATTTTGCAGTATTTCCAAATTGCAGCATCGGCCTACATGTGCAAGTACACTAAGGACATCCAAAGTGTATGTCTAACGTTTGAAACCCTGGGTTTTGTGAGTTATTGGACATAATAACTTCCATAAACGTTAAGTGGAAGAAGTTGTGATTTATCTGTTTATTGCTTTAATGTGTATATTTTGATACTTTTTGCAGAGTAAAATGAATCAAAGATCACTATTTTATTAAGAAGAAAGCTTTATCTTACTATCAAGTCATTTATATTTATATTAATCTTACGAGGCGTTCGGATGAAAATCATTTTAATTCTCAATAACGAAAACTATACGAAGAGTATATTGGCAATTAGTGTCAAATGATGTTTCTAAAAATCGTAAAAAACCCATTTCGGAGTGTCTATTGGTACAATTTGCAATGAAATTGACATTCCCATGGATATTATTTTATTTTTGTCATCAAACAGACCATTGCGTATATGTTTCACCTTTGGAGTCACAACACTCGTACAGTATAGTTGAAAACTTTCTATGAGTAAAAAACAAACCATTTTGAGGTTAAGATGGCAGTTTGCCGGCATTTCTACTGCGGTGCTCAATGGTTAACTTGTATTTCAAAGACTTCTGACGTTTAATTTCAATTCAAATTGCCAAAATTTCTGATTATCAAAGTGGTATTTATTGAAAATGCAGAATGATAATATTCTCATATTAAACATCTTTCGTTATTGGAATTGAAAGGAAAATAATTTCCTCTATCCACTCAATAAAATGAAGTGCAATCGGGTTGCATTCCATTATATAGAGTAATTTCAATGAGTAATCTTTTAATGTACCATTAATCATGTATTTTAATTGAGATGGCTGATAATGTGAATAATAATTTTTCTACATGCACTGCAAAAACTAGGGTGTTAAAATTACCACCACCGGTGTTCTAGGAGGATCACAGCAAAAGGATGTCAAAACTCAACACCTTTGGTGTTATTTTAACATCCTATTGTGTTGTATTAACACCAAATAGTGTTAAAATACCAAAGGTGTTGAATTTTGACACCCTCTTGGTGTGGTCCTCCTAGAACACCGGCGGTGTTAATTTAACACACTATGTTTTGCAGTGTGTACTCAAAATCATATTACTTTATTGCGCTTATTTAGTAAGTACACAGAGAAATTGTCAAGTTAGTTTAATTATTAATCAACTAAGTTGATGAAACTCAAAATAATATCATAGGTATGTGGGGAAATATAGCAAAGAAAAGAGGAAAAACGAAAAAGATTTTGAGGTACCATGTTTTACATATCATTATTGATCTTAATTTGGCTGTAAATTAATCATGTAACTTTTATTCATGTAAGCCTATCTAACTGAGAATCGAACCTGGGACCTCTGATATGAACCCAAGTACCTAACCACGATACTATGCTAACTTATATACAGGGAATATATAAGAACATTGAATTTATATGCATTACTTTCATTTCAAATTAATATATTTCAAATTAAAATTGCAAATTAAAAGTTTTTGAACTATCTGTAAAAAAATTGAAGTGAAAATAAGTTACTACATTAGTGCTTGTTTGTGACCTTTCTGGTGTTACAAATTGTCTTGTTGTTGTAGTAATTGGTACTATTTTTTGCACAATTTATTGTTAACATTTCTCAAATGAAATAAGGGTATTTGTGAAATTATCCTCATGAAATGTATCATTACAAAATAAAAAACCTGTAACTATTATGTCTAAAAACAATAAAAAAAATAATAAATAAAACTCAACTGCTGCGATTCAAAACTGAAGGCTCCTTTTTGCCGTGCTGAGCGCCCGGATCGTCGCTTAGACAGTCAAGACATCTTACAATCTACGTCTAGTAAAGAACTAACGTGCATCTTGTATTTGACGAAATAACGTGCGCTGTAAAAATTACAGTGGACTTCACAATAAAAAGGATCAGAAAAGACAATACTTGGCCGTAATTTAAAAATCAAGCAAAATACTTTTTTGTCCAATTTTCCAGGCCTATTACGACTAAATTTATAAGAGAGGCTCCTATTTGAACTTTGAATTATATCAACATTATTATTCACTATTATGGGTTTTCAATTATAGGTTATTTACAGGAAAATACTGTAAATCTTACAGCAAAACACTGGCAGCAATTCTGCCAACAAAATCCCATAAACTACAACTTTTATAGTTTCCATCCAAATTCACTTTATATTTTACCGTTTAATGCATTATGTTTTACCAAAATTAAAGGTCTATGGTCCGATCTCTAATAGCCTCGTCCCTTGGGCCCCAGATTTTACCCGAAGTGGTCAAAATTTTGGTTATCAGAAGAAAGCTACTATTTTTCTTATTTACCCTGTGAAATACTAGGGCTAAATGTTGTTTGGTTTAGATGTTATGAGCGAAAATATGCCCCATTTTGGTCGACCAATATTAGTTTTACATAATACTCTATGGGGATTACAAAATAATGTTTTTAGCTCTCATTTCAAAACGGGTTGAAATATCGGCGCCAAACTTTACAGATAGGGTTTTGAGGTGAAGGCCATACTATCAAGATTAAAAATTTATAGACTTATATGCACCGTAAAATTTTAGTTGACATTTGTGGATAGGCCTACTAAGTTAGTGTGTTCGTCAGTGCTTTTTATTTTCAACACATTCACAATCTCTGTAATAACTCGCCAAATATATATTTTTCAGTGTTTTGATTGAATCAATTTTTACAGTATACTGTAATTTTCACAGTAATTATTTGGCAGAATTGTTGTCAGTAAAATACTGCAAACATTTATATTTTAGTGTGGCAAAATCGTCTCAGATACAGCTACACACATTGTACTAATATAAACTTCGACCAGACTTCTATAGGCTACCCAGTGTTGATCGAGAGAGGAGATGAATCTCGCAATATCCCATTGATCGATAGGTCACTTTATAAGCTGTCGTATGATGGTTTTCAGGTATAGCAAACAGACGATGCAGATTGGTCTGTTTGGAAGACTTTCATTTGGCGTTTGGGCATGATTTCCAAAAGTGAAAATCTATTATATCTACAAATTGGAATGTTATTTTTACTCAACATTTGGTATATGAAAAGAGCGTGTGATATATAGTGTCCTAATATGCAAAAAACTCAATTTCGCCAAAATGGTCGATTGGCCTGTTTGGAAGACTCATGACGATATGATGGACATAAAACACACACTTATTTCTGCTGGTGGGACAAGACTCAAGCAAATGCCAGGCTAATTTAGCCTATATTTTTGGCTCGGCGATGGGTGACGAGCTAAATATACTTGTCCATCTCTGCAACAAAACATCCACTACGCTACAATTAATCTCTTCCCACGCGATCAATTGCTTGTGGTTGCTGAAGCGAGAGGAAGGCAACGGCAACTTTTAAAACTAAAAATCCCTAGAATATTTAAATTTCAAGCGTTTTTTTCTCCAACATCTTTTTTTTAACCACCTTAATTGAGCTTCCCGAAGTAACTTGACCAACAAAAAAAGTCTGGTTAAATAGCTAAGTTTAAATATAATAGTTTCTAATAAATCCGGAGCGGAATTTCGGTTTGGCCTCTGTTAATAAATAAGGACATTACAACATAGGCGGATTTAGGGGGGCACCCTACCACCTATTTTTTGCAGGCAAAGGGTGCAGGGGCCTTGTAGATGTAGAAAATGCCTTTTGCCGGCACAGGGCGCCCTGTTATCTAGGAAAATGGACCAGGCTGTGGCGGCCAAGCTTCATTCCAAGCGGCCAAAAAAAACTGCCGAACGATTCAGGAACGAGCCCTGAACAGGACCGGAATATTGAAGTCCCTGTTGGCGCGTTTATTAAAGAGATCAGTGAGTGGCGAGTGGATTCCAGTACGGAGCCGAGACCGACTATAAATTGCCTTGCTTTATTCGGTGGGTGCATATTTGTGTACACAATAATATCATCAAAATCGTTTTTAAAGGCCGGGCCATGAGAGGATTGAGTGCTACATGCAGGTCAACGAATCATTCAACGGGGGTGATGCATAGGCTACCTGGTATCGGGCCTGGTACATGATCCGCAGCTATAAATAGCAGTGACCCTGCGATTGAACATGGAGTACAAACAAGCCTAGTTCAAAAATGGATCCCGTTTGTACCGTAATTCTTACAAAAAAATACTGACAACTGTTTTATTCAAAAAGTAAAACACTTTTCAAAAATGGGAAAAATATTGATATTAAAAAGATTTGACGACTTTAGAATATTGTCAAGCTTGTTTGTGGATTACGTGCTAAACATATGGCAAACGGCAAAAACGACGTTATCTTGGACGCCACCACCCCCACCTGGGAAAATGAACTTTGTATTTGGGGCGGCCCTTGCCGACACAATTTTAAACTTTTTCGGCTCGCTGCGCTCACTGAATGAGCCATTTATTTCACTCGGTTTGAAATTATAAAGAGCAGGGGGTTACTATCTTGTTATGTTGTTTGGTGTCTGGTGCTTTTAAAAATAGAGGCGTCGGCACTCCCCCACCCCCCGCTCTTCAGAATTTCGAACCAAGTGAAAAAAAATTGGGGTCTCCCGCGAGCGAAGCGAGCCTTGAAAAATTTGAAAGCGATAGTACTGGCGCCCCCCCCCTATTGAGACTTCCTGGATCCGCCCTGTTACATATCGCAGTGGCCAAATGATGTGTTGTTAACCCCTGGAGAGGTAATAGTCCCTAATGTTTTCCTATTGGCACTTAGCGAAAAATAGAAATAAAGATCATCCATATATTCAGGTCGCAGCTAGCGATTTGGCGTGCGCAATACGATTTTGAACCAAGATCAAGTTGTTACGCCAATGCTCTCGAGGCAGAGATCGCTTCGCTGCGTATGGAAGTATATCATGGGCTTTAGACCCTTGTTGCTGTTGCTATTACATTTTATATCTGAGATTCTATGGATATATACGAAAACGTTTCAAAGTTGCCTGTTTTGCTGTAGTTTTAGTATGTATAAAGTTTGTGCGATGGCCTGTTTGTGTGCGAGGTTTATTTGACTCATGAATCTATATATTTAAAGAGGACACTGGCACATTTGAAAAATAGTGCGCCCTCAAGATTTTCAAAATCGAATTTTGCATGGTTGTACAACTTTTATAGTTACAAAAGCCCCTCACCCGAAATGATTAAGACCAAATCAGCTTCCTTAGGGTAAACGGAATGATTGGTAATTTCGCGTCGCCGGCGACGCGAAATTCAGCAGACGACGAAAATGGCGTTTAACACAAGAACACGCACGCCGTATGGATGTTTCCACGCTATGCACACTGTTTGACCGGTCTGTAACCTTTGTGGTTTTAATATCAGTGAGTACGAGTCAAAATATTCATGTAATATACACATTTGTTGATTAAAGTTTTGGAAAACTTAAAAGTTAGCCTACAAATTACCTGGATATCTTTATCCTCATATCAATGCCCCTATCTGTTTTGGGGTCTGTTATTTTATGTGTAAAATATATCTATGTTCTTCCAATGGCCTAGACTATCATTTGAGAGCAAATTGAAGAAATTTCATATTTTGTGAAAATGTGCCAGTGCCGCTTTAATTCATTTCATTCATTTTTTTATTTCCATAACATGTGACAAAACAAGTTGCAAAACAATAACATCAAGAGCGGAAATATTATGGAGGAGAAGGCTGGAAGGCCAAGTAGGCCCGATAAGAAGCCCTCCCCTTAGACGAAAAACTTGAGTTACACATATACATTTAGATCAATGGAAATTAAAATGAAAAGAAAAATAATTAAAAGAAAGAAAAAGTACTGAAAAACACATTTGAAGCAATTATCAAAATTATCAAAATAACAAACAAGACATAGTACAGTGCAACCAGAGAAATTACTCATATTTAGATACACGTTTTTGTTTCAATTGCCTGCGGAAAAGTTTGACAGAATTGCAATTTTTTAATGTATTTGCCAAAGAATTCCAAAGAATTGGCCCTCTCGTTCGGATAGAGTGGTCAGAGAACGATTTTTTATTCTTTGTTAAATTGAGATTGCTAATATGTCTTGTTTGATAATTATGTATGTCTGAACGTTTAGTAAAATATGCATTGAATGACTTAGGAAGTTCGTTTATAGAGTATTTGAACATGAAAACACCCAATTCAAGAGTATATATATCTTCAAGGGTTAAGAGATTGAATTTCGAAAATAATGGCCCGGTGTGGCTTCTATAATGACTGTTTGACATGGTTCTTATTGCCCATTTTTGAAGTTTAACAAGTTTGTTCAAGTGTGTTTTATAAGTACTTCCCCAGACAAGTATGCCATAATTAATATAAGGTAAGATTAAAGGGTGATACTGAGAGTATAATATATTATTGTAAAAATAGCCAACCAACGTGTTTTTCATTTTCGATAGCGTTTGTCACCCAGCTGATCACTACTTCTGTAGCTCACGTGTGTTTGTTAGAGAAGAGAGAAGAACACTTGGATCAGACTGCTTCCCAGTGGTCGATGTCTTCGATGGAACGTTGCCTGTGTACTTCTGTCGTAGCCCCGATTAGAATCTTCACCAATGATGGTGGGAATATGAAGTATTGTCGTGCTGGAAAGAATGCAACAGAGCTCCAGTGGTGGTATCCAGAAAATCAAGAGTTACCTACGTCAAAGAGGAACTGGACAAGAACGCTGTTAGACAAGCTTTTAGAAAGGCAATTCTGCTGTAAGTCTCTCTTCCTCTCCCTCGTTCTCTCACCCAATCTATCCTCTGTCTCTCTCTGTCAGTCATTTCCGCTCTCTCCCTCTTTCTTTCAGTAGTTGACCCTAGGTTCCTGAGAAATCATTTAGTTAAATATTTTATTTATTTAGCTGTGGACAACAGCTACATTCTGTTCGAATTTGACATTTAAAATCCATTTTGGTTGTAAATCAGCTTACTTCCAACCGAGTGTAGTTGTTAAACAATATGACATATACATATACCATGTATACCTTCCTCTATAACCATCAAATGCTTTAGGCAAATGTAGTATGACTTTAATAATAACCAGCTAAATTTTAAACAACATTTCTGATAAACATCTGTAAATGTCTGTTGGTTTGTTTTGAATAACTTTGATAATTCGAGTTCGCATGGTTATTAATGTACACTACAAATGCTAAGTTATTGAATTCCGTTGTGAAATGTTATTTTCATGTATTGGTGAAGTGTTAGTAGATGTGTATATGTTGATGGTTCAATATACTCAAGTTACGGCGCGGCGGTCCGGTTAGTCCGTAATCCTGTTCTAAAATTGAAAAAAAAAGTTGGCGTAAATTGAAACCAGTGTTTGAAAATTCTCAAGACCGGAAAAATATCGAAAGGCATTGTGGGAAAAATGGATACGACCGTAGCGATTGCGTGTTCACTTTTCGTGTTTGTGAGCACCGAAGTACCCGATAAAAATGTTCAATTTTCTCGCTAGGTTCAGACCCAACTACGATACATATTCAAAACAAAACAAAATAAAGGACCCTCTCATGCAAATACATTCATAGAACCCCTTTGTTTTTCGGAGATATTTGAGATTTAGTTTCATTTACACACATTGAAGGACTGATAACGTTAATCTCTCGCGCAGTACCAATTTAGATCATATCTTTCCCAGTGTGTGACACAGACTACACCGTGGGAAATGCTTACCGGACCGCCGTATACTCAAGGGAGCACATCGCTTGACATTGATGTCTGAAGACCTTTAATCTCAAAGTTAATTAACCTGGTACTCTTGAATTTAATTTTGTTTGGATACATATTATTCTAATTCCGAAGCACAAATGTTTAACCACCCATGGAAATCTGTTTAAACAATTTGGTGGCCATCTTGGATTGGCAACAAATCCTGGGTACTTCCCAAATTAAGATTAATGTAACCTGTTTTTTTGGAGCCCCAGGAAACTCCGAACACCAAAAAACCTATGACAGGAAAACAATTATAAATTTATCCGCCATCTTGGATTCGATGTAGAAATATGGCAGGCCCTGGGGCTACACTCAAAAATATAAAGGTTTAGGATGACAAAATCATCGCAAAGGCATTGGTATTGAAAGTAAAAAGTCAGAATGCCTCTAATCTATGTACTTTTAGTGACCTTTTTTGAAATGTACTGTAAACATTTTCAACATCGAACATTTTTGCTGTCGCGTTTCAAATAAAATGATTTCCATGGGGGCAGGTATTATGTTTTTAAATAACATTTACTTGACAAAAGCAATTTACTCCATCAATAAAACAGCGTTTCTCTTCGTAGTCTAATGGTATTGTTTTTCATGTACAATTTAATTTCAGATGTTAATGAATGCTTATCTAACCCGTGTCTGAATGATGGAACATTTATGATAAGTTTGATTAAAGCTATATCTGTATCTGTGCCCGAGGTTTTATGGGCATAAATTGCGAAATCGGTAAGTGTAATTTAAAGATTAATACAATCAAATCTAACCTATGTAAGCCCAAATGATCTGAAGTGTTTTATACAGAGTGAATCAAAAAAAATTGTGCATGAAAAACACAAAATTCACCCTGACCTGTTTACTGCAAAGGTGACACATGATCTGCATATTTCGGATCTTTCTAGGCTGAAAAATGACGTAATTTGATGAAGAAAATGAGGTAGATATGAAAAGATAGTCACGGCTGATCCCGAAAGATTTGCACCATAGTCAGACAAAATAATGGATGAATACCCAGCTAACTGCTGTGTAAATCGCATTGGAATGGGGTTAAAAAAATGGATCAGTATTCTATGTTTTATCGATCTATGGCCCCCCACTTATAACAGCTACCGCACTATTTAAATTGAGTTATTTATTACATGATTGAGCAAAATAAAAGCACAAGGCCTACATGTACGCACGCATACAGCACTATGAAAACTCGCCGTTTAAGCTATGTGAATTTACGTCACTGATCCGCCAAAAATCCTTCAGTCCTTGAAAACCGTCGGACTTTTCCGCAATGTTTGTTAGTTATGAATGAGGGCCAGAGACTCAGGCTGCAAACATAATTAATGAGCACATATAGCGTGCCGTGTGTAAGACATCTACCGATCGGGGCTCTTCAAAACCAGGGGGATGAAGTAACAGTCAAAATTTCGACGGGTGAATTCCATGCAAATGGAAAAACGCCACAAGTTTTATTACAACCAATGCAAGTCAAATATATGGTACGAGTTTATAAAGGTAACCTTCAGGATTTGCCATGCAAATGTCGGCTTATGCTAAAGGTTTGAAAGATGATTAGAAAATAATTAGGAAAATAAGTTCGAAATATTGACTTGTCAAACTGTAGCGATTCCAAAGGCCAAAGAGAGAAAAATGGTATACGGGAAACGATGCAGTGTAAATCTCTCTGAAACTTCACTCATACTCCGATTCTGACGCGGAAAGTAGCCATCAATGATAGAATGGTTTAATTTGCTACACCTATTCTTACGATTGCACATGTGGGAGAAATTATGCAGCTTTTACACATGGTAAATACACATTGCCAATGATTCAACACCTGTCTGTTTCTCCAAATATTCTGAGTCACGCAACGTCAGTAATGAGCAGCACTCAAGCGGCGAAAAGGTCCTTACACAGTTTTCTAGTATACCGCAGGGTCGGCCCGGCGGTGACGTTCACATGGTATATCATTAAAGAGACACTGGACATTTGAAAAATAGTGCGCCTCAAGAATTTTCAAAGGATATTTTTGCAATGTTGAAAGCTTTTATATACAACGCCCCATCCGAAATGATTAAGACCAAATCAGCTTCCTTATGGGTAAACAGAACGATTTTGTAATTTAAAGGCTGACTCAGAGATTTCCAAGGAGGGCGCCCGTCATGTCAAAAAATCGTGTTTTTTGCATGTACATACGCTTGTCCATATACTAATCACTGTGTGAAATTGATAAAGCTTAAACTTAATCGAATTTTGCAGCCATATAGAAAATCAACACTTGTTATAAAATTCCGGATCCGGAATTTTGTTCTACACAGTATCCTATGGGAGCCGTAAGACTACACATAAATGTTTACTGCATCAAAACGCAAATTCCGATTCATCTCAAATTCGGAATGTGCCATTTTAGGTTTACTATCTTTAGTTCTAGTTGACTATATTTCAGTTATTAAACAAACAAATAATATTTCAAACTTGAGTCAGAACTTTAACGTGCCGGCGACGTTAAATTCGAAAATGGCGTTTAACACAGAACACGCAGTGCCACGCCGTATGCAGTTTCCCACGCTTGCACACTGTTTGACCGGTCTGTAACCTTTTGGTTTTAATATCGGGAGTACGAGTAAAAAAAAAAATTTTTTTTTTAAATTTTTTTGTCATATACACATTGTTGATTAAAAGGTGTGGGAGGAAAACTTAAACATGGCTACAAATTCCTGGATGTCTTTCCTCATATCAATGTCCTATCTGTTTTGGGGTATTTTATTTTTGTGTAAAATTATATCTTGTTTTTCCAAGGGCCTAGACTATCATTTAATGGCCTAGACTATCATTGAAGAAATTTATATTTTGTGAAAATGTGCCAGTGCCGCTCTTAAAGCGTCCTATGAATTGGTACATCATATTGCATGGCTTTGAGTATGATACAAGAATATTGCACGAGCTAGAAAAATATTGTACGAGTCGAAAACGATACAATATTGTTCTGAGCGAGGGGCAATATATTCTTGTCATCATACGAAAAAAAACCATTTCAATAATAATATTATATGTAATACTCAAACAAACTTGCGTCCCAGTGTGCGTTGTAGTCCAACTGGCAAACGATACAGTGTTTCAATAAATGGCGTTATCGCTTAAAATGCCCGGATGAGATTACACTATTAAAAGGAATATGTATTGCATCCGGGGACTTTTACCAAAACTTACAACACAAAGATTTCTTTGCACCGTCGGAAGCTGATATAAATAATAATACCTAGTTATTGCTTCAAGATTATGATGAAATGAAACATGTTGATATATCTTCTTGTTAACAATTTATACCTTCAGAGTGCAGCGAATTATTGCCTCTCGGCATGGAACCACAGATCTATAAATGTACCAAATCAAGCATCTGGATCCTTGACATGGCGTTTGCCTTCGTATGCCAGCAGATTGAATAATAATCAATTTTGGGTCGCTACCAGAACCCAGTGAAGCATTGGATCCAAGTTGACTTAGAACATGGTCATGTTACAGGGATCCATATTCAGGGCAGTGGGTTATCGTTTCCGCAGTGGGTAATGATGCTGGAAATCCAAACAGGTACTTCGGAGGAGTCATTGACGTATATCATGGATGATACGCATCCAAAAGTAAGATTTTTTTTTTTTGCAATTTACATTATTGACTGCAGATATATGCAAAATAGTTTCATGAAGATGAAACTTTTAATGTTTCTGCTATTATTTGTAGCCTATATTGATGTTACAGTTTGGGCAAAATGAAAGGCGTATTTATTAATATTAGCGTCTACATTAATTTATGATGAGGATAAGGACCGCGCCGCAGTGCATTATTCTAGATAATCGGTCTTGACCGTATGGGTCCGTGCAGGCAGCCCGAGAGCCGCCATCATACACTTCGCAACAAAACAATGATTATTTAATTAACAATTTATTAACTACAAATTATTCCAAAGTCTGAATGAAACCAATAAAAACTTAGATTAAAAACACCGCCATCATTAACACGAAAGAGGTCGTTATTAACACCACAAAGTTGACAATTTGAATGACGGTGCTAAATTTCAGGCATTGACACGATATAATTTAAATCTCTCCCTGGCATAGACCCTAATGACAATAGTTTTGAATACGTGTTATTTTATAGTCTGTTTAGGCTCAAACACTACGTCTATGTATGTATCGGATGGCTAGTGTTTTTTTATATAGATTATATGGTTTGAATATAGTTCTAGTACAGATTGTGGTGAATGCGCGTCCTACCTCTACCAGTATCATCCGCTTGGAGTAGCTCCATAACGCCGATTGTTGTGCATTGTATACAGAAGCTTTACAGAATTAAAGCTTTATTAATGCAAATCAACAACTTGGTTTAAGCTTACAATACTAACACTATTTTCCAACAATTTATTTTCCCCGAATATCTGGAGACAGATCAACGTCAAAGTGCTCCTCCGCGGTTAAAAAAGCAGGGAAAGACAGGGGAATCCCCGTATCGCGGTGAAAACAAAGTACGCAAAATTGCTAAATGTATTTACTGCCATCACGAGACACTAGCATTTCGCATCGAATGTTTTATTTTTGCGCACATTGTTGTTAAACGATGTAACATCATATTGGAATACGCAATATTAACGTTATCTTTAGGAAAGATGGCATTGTATTGTTCTCTGATGCATGCAAACGCGTTGGTTTTGGGGGATACTGGGAGGAAGTGGTTCCAAGGCAAATAAAAATGTATAATACTCAGGTCGGATACCAGGGTTTCATTATAATAATAGATAAACAAACTTCTAGCTAAGTCTACATGGTGCTCATATCAAGGGTTGTGTAATTTAACCAATCTAGTTTTTCGCATACCTTTAAGTTGGCATGGCCCGCTCAATTACCTCCTATTGCAGCTTATATTGCGTTCACGTTTTAGAACTTTGGGCTCACTCGTCAATCTCTTTGCATTTAGCAACATTTGCCTTCATTGTCAGGGAATTAAGGGAAGGGAGTGGACGCTTAAACACAACATCTGGCAGTGAAGATCGGTAACTTTTGAATTATTAAAATGGCTCGTGCAAATTTTACCATCAATTTGCAAATCAGCATATGTGGCAACCGTGTTAATAGCAGTCTTTCTGCTAGCCTTTTTTGGTTTTCGTAGTGTAGGGAATATACGTGTGCATCCAAGAAATGCGATATCTCAAATTTATTGTCTGTTCTGGATATTTCATTTTTGCAATCAAATTTTATTCACGTGCCTATCCGTTTTCAAACTGCTCAATTAGGCAATTCCACCGTCATACACTAGATTGGAAGTGTGTTTGATACATGTATGTGTTCTGCATAGGCCATGGAACAATATTTGGAAAATAGGCCAAATGATCTTGCTCAGCTATTGCTTATTCTCGGTTTTGACAAAATTTAAAGTCTGATTTTTAAATTAGGTTCTGCGCTGGGTTTGCCACCTCAGGTTTTTTCTCTTATTATTATTAGGTGCTTCGACTTAAACTGCAATATAAGGGGTTTGGTGATGAGGCCATAAAAATATGGGCCGTTGGAAATCTAATGTTTTCTGCAATATTAGGTCTAACCATATAATTTAATTTCTTTATTTTTATTATATCAATTCCATGTCAGCATTACTCTGCTTTCTTTTCAGATATGCAGGTTAAAGGAATTTATTGGTATAAATCTATCGGCACATATATAATGAAATATCCCTAAATATGACGTACCAGATGGTTTGCATGGTCATTGGTGTATTCCTTGCGAAGAAAACATCATTTTCACGCTTAACTTTCGAAGCAGTAGACGATTTAAGGAAGCCGCCACGTTTATTATTTACGCTATCGTTTTGCCACAAGCCATGTTTAGTCTTTCACACCAACTGAAAGATGATCGATGGTTAGTCAAGTTCTGGCCTGTATGAAAGACTATCGCGTTCACTTTTAACATTGGAATTAAAAACACAGCTTTAATTTAACGTTTTCCTTTAAAATATATAAATTTATCAAAAATGGCATACATTTGTGCCTAATTTTTATAAAATGATCCTGGGATTCTTGAGAAATATAGTTTTTAAAATAAAATTAGGAAACTCTACATCATACAAAGAAGCGCTAATCGGTACATTGAAAAGTACGTAGATTGCTGAACCGCGCATTAGTGGGTTTCGAACACTGATCTCTATACAATGGATTGGAAACCTGGGCTTCGTAATTGAAGCACTGATGGCCATGTTGGTCATCCAAAAAGAGCCCATGCAGGTGGTTAGGAGCCGGTCATTTATATATACGAAATTGTTCCCATTGAAATGTGGATAAGCGACATAACAGACTACAGAATCAAGTCAATTCAGTGAGCTCATTGTATTTGCGCGTATGGGATGGCATGTCTCTAAAACGTGCACCCGGGATACAACTTCTGTTAAACAGGTGTCTCTGGAATGGTATTGTGTTCGGTAGACCAAGATGCCCGCCCGTTGCTCCATTCATCTAATATACAATAGACCAGTTAACATCCTACGTCACTTTCTTTTGTTGACTGCCAATCCATGCCTGCCAATCGTTATGGCCCATAGTATTAAAACTCTAACAGATACAATTGCCCAGTGTGTAACAGTCAGGCCGACCTAGTTCAAGATACCAGGCCCTAACATGTTTACAAACATTGCTGTTAACTGGTCTATTACTGTTGTGTAGCCAATCCATTGTATAGAGATCAGTGGTTACCACCACTGGCGAGTGCCAAATTGTGTAAAACGTTTTTCTATGGAGTGTGAACTGCGCACTATGATGAGATTGCGATTTGTTCCGTATTGAAATACGTGTTTACACAATTTGGCACTCGACGACCCTCTTACAGTGCGACTGCGATAAAACTAAATATTACGTGACCCCTTTTCAAATGTCCACGTTTTCATGGATTGTTAGTGTTTAGGCCAACTAAAACCTTTGTTAATCACAAAATGATATCTAAAACACCCCTCTTAACATTTTTCTCATATCACTGAGGTTTTAAAAAGTGTAGTTTTCTTGCAATAAAAAATTCTAAACGAACTTCGCTTCTATCCTTTGTGTGCTCAACGAAGTTCAAAAGGATGAGGCTTGTGGCAAACTTGCACATGATATATGGGCGTATGGGATATATTTTCGCTGGCTTCTGTTTCGGTATTGAATGCGGCGTTGTAAATATACCACACGGAATAAACATGGTAGCTTCCATGATCGTTGTACAGTTGTGTATATTGGTCGGAATAAATCTGGATTTTTTCGCAAGGAATACTCCAATGGCCATGAAAACCATCTGGTACGTTTTATTTAGGGATATTTCATTATATATGTGCCGATAGATTTATACCAATAAATCGCTTTAAGTGTGAGCCTTTAGCAATTTTACATGCGCTTCGTGTGAAAAAATTAGTCAAAGGTCTGACATATATTCTGCAGCAAGCTTTAAAGTTCAGGATTTATTTCTGTCTTTACTTGATTTAATTATCTTACAAGTCATTTTGCAAGTATGTTTTTGGTTAGACTTTACTTGTTGGATACAGTGGAAGTGAAGTAACGGGAAAGGGTGATGTACGTATCAGGCAAAACAAAAAGGCCTTGTGAACTACTTCCCACGTTATGATTTTTCGGGTCCGATAATTTACCTAGGGAATATTATAAAAGGTGTTTGAACCAGGGGCGGGGAAGTCGTGTACAATTGATCTCAATGATAATGCGCGTAAGTACTCAAAGATTGGGTAACCGCACACATAATCAAGAACTCCCATGTTTTTCAACCCCCATTTGTTGTCGTCTTGGTTGTTGCTGTTTTGACTGATTTTGGCATGACATTAATCGGGGTGCTTGTGTTAAGGGCCTCGTTTTTTTCAAACTCCCTGTGGAATTTCAGCTTCCTACGCGGCTAGTGTTAGGTTTCTAATATTAAAGCTTTTTTTTTAAAAAAAGGGGGAGGGTGTGTAAATTTTTGTGCCAAAAAATTCTTTGGCGGGAAAAATGCCTTGAAATTTTGTAATATTTTGATGTTTATATTTATATGTCATGCCATTAGGAATTTAGACAAAGTGTGGAGGTTAGGAAGAACTGGCCTGGCCAATTGTACGGTCGATGGCAATTGATACCTGCGTTTGGTGCTCGTCCAGGAAATTCTTCCTAGCCATCCAATGAGGTCTGGATACAGATAAGTTGGTAACCTTAAAAGGCTATAGGCTACATATTTGTCAGACCAGTTAAATATTTAACAATTCAGGTTCATTTCTGCATGTATGCAAATGATTTGTTTTGATAGCAATAAATTGACCTTGTGGTCCTGCATGTGACAGATGCTCAGTGTGAAAATGCCTATTTCTTAGCTCTGTGGACAATAACGTTTTTATGAGAGCATCGTAAGAAAACGGGTTTGTCAACAGGCTAAAACATTGTTGCGCCAGTCTGTGCAATTGCGGTAATTGAATTCTGCCGTTCGATATTGTATTTCAATAGGTGCATTCAAAGCGCCAATCGGTTCGCTCATGTATTGTGTTGGGTTGCTAATGACGCATTGATTATCTCGGTAGTGTTCTGTTTCAGTGGGTGGTGTTTTCACAATTGCATCTGTATTCATCACATGCGGACGTGTGGTCAGTTTTTCTGAAAATCCCCGCCCTTCCCTCCCATGTGGCTACCTTTTTTGCATCATATTTGGGGCTTGCCTTTGGTACTTTTAATTTGGTTTAAACATTCCCAAATACATTTTAACATACAACTATTAATATTTATTAATAACATTGTTAATTATTTGTAGTACTTTATGTTCAAGGTGAGTGTCAGCAGATCGGTATAAGATCCGCTTCGGGTCTCGATTTGCCTTGTTAAATGTGTAATTGTATGTGTATTTTATGTGCCGATCGGTATAAGTTCCTTTTAGGGTCTCGTTTTGGCAGGCTTTACATCCATGTAAAGTGTCATATGTAGTGATTTCATATAGATTAGACACTGAAATGATTTCTTACCTTGTATTTTGGTACAGTATTGTCTACCAAATAGAAATTTCACAATTTTTGTACCAAAGAAACAGTTCTCAGCTTAATCCTTACAAATGGTGATGTTTTTGATATAAAGCTTTACACCAGTGCCAAAATCAGAATTTTCACATTTTTTCGGGACACCTGTTATTTGAAATCTCTTGTTGCACCTTTAAAATTATCCCCTATTCCACTGTTAGAGTTATATTGCTATCATGCCTTCCCCCTAACGCATCCCTTTGTATTGCGGTTTATTCCGTTTTGGATAACAAAGGATATGGATGTTAATGAATTTAAATAACTATAAGATCTCATTATAACCTAATGAATATTTTAAACCTTCCCCTAACCACTTTAGAGTTATTAGTATTGTTATTATTATTATTATTATTATTATTATTATTATTATTATTATTACTATCCTATCCCCTACGTTAGGGCGAAATTGGCTTTTGTTATTCACTCAGAACGCTCTTAGGGCAAAATGTTGTTTCCCCCAAAAGTATCCCTTTGTATTGCAGTTTATTCCGTTTTGGATAACAAAGGATATGAATATTAATTTATGCAAATTTATGTATATTTTGAGAATTTGTACTACGGGCTGTCTATAACAAAAATCCTCTTAGAGATTAAAATTACCTCATTCAAATCATATGAATAATGCATTTTGCGCCTTAACGTTGTGTTACAGGATGTATACCCAAGGTCAGAAAAGCTACCTCCCGTGGTTCATAAAACAACATTCACAATGACTATTTGTAAGAAGATTGACTTGACTAAGATGTAAATTCAAAACAATGATTTTAATACATAAATTAAATCTGATCTGAATTAATCACAACATATTAACAATGCACAAAATTATTATATTTCTTACCTATTTAAAATCAAATTAAACACACATCATCCCATTAATTAAAATGTTAAAAGTTCTTGTTGGATGCGCACCAGTCTCTGTAGAATAAGGTCCACATCTTGGCGACACAATTCTTGCTAGTACAGTTCAGTAGTTTCGCGAAATCGCAAACGTCCATTTGCTTTAAACCGGCCAATTAAATTGTAGACTTGGAGAAATTCTGAAGAATAACTGTAGCTTAATAGTCCATACAGGTACTCAGTGCATTAAAGGTGAATGTAACTGGTACAGAAGAAAGTCCTGCTGGAATGTTAATGTTAACCTTTGTTTTTCCAAAGGCACCAAATTTTGTGCAGCTCGACAATTCTGACAACTTTCCAGAATTATAATAAAGAACATAAGATTTTATAAATCAAATGTTATGAAAGTTCTCCGCCTTCTGTTTGAGAGGTCTACACTCGGTGAAATCTCTTGTCAACTGGCAAAGAGAAATGACTTGCAACAGAATTTGTCCTTAGCAAATTTCCCATGATGCAACAAAACATGCGAAGACAATCCTTTTCGTTCGCTGAAACATGTTCGGAGGAAATCCACAATCTTCCACATCCTGCAACTGATATGTTTTGACATAGCAATTACACAAAGTCAATTGTTCATCAACAGGTGTGCAATCTTGCTTCCTATAGGTAACAAAGAACCTCTGTAGAGTTCTTAGAATGGAGAAGATAAGACACTGTGCTCCTATTGTCTTCTGACTGCGAACATCTTCTGACATGTTCTTACTCAGGAAGTTCTCACAATCTAGTCCATTTATAACTAGGTCAATCAGACAAGTCATGCATATTGCACAACACATTGTAAGTTTCATATCAATATTTTCCAGTTCTCCTCACTCATAATTTAAATGATTAAATTTAACATGATTTAATTAATATACAAAATATAATATAATATTCAGGAGTCTGTCACAGTTGTTAGAGTTATTATTAGTAGAAATATTATTAATAATAAAAACAGATAAGGGGGAAATTACATATGTAGTTTTTATTAAGTTTTTAATGAGTTTGCATTATTATTGAAGTATTTTGCATAAAATGATATTCATACCCTTTGTTATTCATTTGACGGAATAAAGCGCATAATTATCATATTTTTACCGTGCATCCGTAAACAGCCTCAAAGCGCTGTTGCCTATTATTATTATTATTATTATTATTATTATGCCATCAGGAAATCGCCACCATCATTTAAATCTTTATTTTATGTTAGATCAGTCGAGGCTGAAGTTCAGTGGCAATTGGGTGTCAAATTTCTTTTCAAACAAATAAATGATGATTAAATCTGGCAATAGGTCTCAGGGGTATGACCACCTGAGAGTGAAACGAAGACTCAACACGACTCTGTGCCCCGGCCATGGGGGAAGCCATTGCCTGGGTCTCCAGCTCCCCCTGCTAATTAGGCATGAGCGCAGCAGCAGTGCGTACGTATTGAAGACTGGTTAGTCCAGACACAGTTTGCAATTAAGCGTGAAGGGGCTTGTTGTAATAAGCTTAGTATAGATTCGTTTAATTCCAAATCATAACGTTATTTTTTTTTCAAATTTGCATACTTATCGCAAATTGTAATTAAAATAATTCCGTCGGCTCCTTATGGTACTTATTTTAATCCACTGATAACAAATAAAATATATTTTCACGCAGAAGGAAATATTTTAATTTTGTAATACAAGGGAACTGCTGTTTTCTATTGAAGGTGTTTCCTGCAAATACTGATAGTAATAGCACTGTCAGTATCGAACTGCCTGAGGCTATTAGGGCACGTTATCTGCGCATTATACCAATAGTTTGTAATGATTGGTGCTCACTACGATTTGAGGTGATTGGATATAAATCTGAAGCTCAATGTCAACATCAAGGTAAGAATCCCATAATAATTATTTAAAAAATGAGACCTGATTGCGCCCGCTATTTCAAACAAAATATGTCTCAACCTATGCGTTATCAGCGGAAAGCTTTATAAGAGATTACTTCCAGAGAGACACCTGCGATTTTCCAATGTTGCGAACGAGGCTGAGATATTAACATATTTGAGATGTTTTCAGATACATACATTTGTGGCATACTGCTCGAAATATAAACAATAACAATCGCTGATTTGACCAATAATTACGAATAGGATTTCAATGTTACTCCTTTTTTGATAACGATAACATATTAATACGGCGGTCCGGTAAGTACGTATATCATGTTTCTAATTGAAAAAAAAAGTTGGCGTAAATTGAAACCAGCGTTTGAAAATTCTCAAGACTGGAATAATACCGAAAGCATTGTGGGAAAAGGGATGGGGCCCATAGCGATTGCAGTGTTCTCGCCGGTTCCATAAGTTCAACCCAATTACGATACATATTAAATAAAAATTCCTTTAAAAGAAAGGCGTGTCAAGGGGAAATAGCCATGTAAAGGTATGGGAAGGATTAATAAGACGACATTTTGTGGAGTTTTTGCATTTGACTTATGTGATTTGTTGGACACACTTAGCCGAGGTTACATGAACGTAATATTTAACGCAGAGTGAATAGGGTGTTCATATCCCTCTATTACTTTACGTTTTTACATGAAAAAAATGCGACATCAAAATACCACATAATACACTTTATTCTGGAAAACAATCAACGCTATCTATCCACCACAAGTTGACACTGCAGACCTCACAGCAGAATTATTTTTAACTAGAAGAAAGCAATTCCGGAATATTTTTGCATCCGACGGACTAAAGTATTTTCTAGGATTCGGCACACGTACCAACTGATCGCTACATTTTGTTTTTAAATAATTATTTTAAAGCCTTTAAAAATGTAAAGCTCCAACTTTCAGCAACATTGTCACCCATGACTTCATATTATTTTCCTTAAATTTTACTCTGTCCCACAAAGCTTAAATTGTCAAAAATTTCTAAAATGTTCACCCACGCCCTTGCATATTTCAATTCATATACAACTTAGAACATTCGTTACTTAATGACATATTACATATCATTACACCGTATTTACTCGTAATATCACATTCCTATTAAAAAGTGTGCGCATAGGTAAAAGGTCCACACAGGGGAAATGCACTAGTACTACTAATGAGAATCGTCTGGTAATGCTTTGAAGCCCCTTCACCTATGGACCGATGTCTGGACATGCATGTAGAAAACACAGCCTGAGGTTTTATTATCACGGTTTCAGGGTGATCCAAAAAATCAAAGTCCTAGAGTTTAAATTTGCGTAAAAATGCCATATACCGCAAAACTAAATAAGGTTTCTGATCCAATCAAATCCAGCAATTCATGTTCCTCAAATAATGTAGACCTTATTATTACAGGTTGCTGATCCCAATCAAAATACCTATAACTAATGTTTCCTCCTCGAGGCCTCCTTTTCAAAAACATACAAGCAATTAAATCAATCCAACCTTTGGATAGTGAAAAGTTTTGAAAAACGTTTGTTAATTTTCATAACATCAAAGGAAAACATTCTAAGGGGGGGGTATGGGGTCTGAAGCCGTGATTTGTAATGATTTTTCTTAATTTTCCTAAATAGTGTATATACATGTTATATACCATATTGTAGCCCATGTCACAAAGTTTTAAAATCCATGAAAAATTTTTGCTCTGGTTGCCATGGTAACCACGTAGCCCCTCTGGTTGCCTAACACACTAGAACGAATTTAAACTAAATAACTAAACATGCTACTGGGAAGGAACTTGGGTGACATATGCAGGAGGTAAATACGGAATGAACCATGACGCCGGATTTTTAATACCGTTCCCATGGCACCCGCCAATCGACCAATCGCCTAATTTCTTGGCGTAATTTGAATTTGGCAAACAATTTTGAAAATCGGCCTCTCATGTTCACTAGCCCTGTCTTTGCTTTAATATGTGTGCAAATTCATGTCCATAGCCATTAGCGTTCATCTAGTTACGTTGCGTTCTCGTTTTGGAGTGTTATAGGCCTCGAAACATTTTGTCGAGAAATTGAGGGCCTTTTGATGTGAAATATGGAATTATTTTTTAAATTTCATTTTAATCTGAATTAATCATAATTAATTAATAAAGAACATCGAAATAGTTGCATCCATTGGTTCCCTGTATTTATTTTTAAATAATTTCTTAAATATCGCAGGGTGAGAAACAATCCAATCATAAAAATCACTTACCACCCAGTGACATTTATTAATTTAAATTATGGAAGGATAATATAGTATTATATACTTCAACTTAGGCCAAATGAATGTTTAATAGTTCCTAATAATATCTTTAGAAGATCTTAATATAAACCCCTTGAAAATTTTTCACATGATAAAATATAGGAGATGATTCATTTTGGCAAATTTCGCGTACACTACCTGACTTTGATCAGCCCTTCTCGGAACCGAATGTCCGATTGCGACCGAATAAAAAACTTTTGTAGATTACAGTCTCCACTTACCATTGCATATCTCATTTTCGTAATTAGAAATTTTTTATCATATATCGACCCCATACCCCCCCCCCCTAATGGGCATTTTCGGATCCACAGCATAGGTCCCTTGATTTACCTAAAAGAAATTAATAATTATTTTAAGAAAATAATTTTTATATCAATCGAACCGTTGACCTCAAGCAAGACAAATAACGCAATATAGCATCTTACTAATACCTCACATACAATTACATGGATATTTCCCTTTGACTCGAATCTTTCCTTTTTAAGGAATTTTTTATTTATTTTATTGATATGCCCACGATTGCTACATTGGTGCCAAACGTTTAAGCATCCGTTCATTCAATGCACTATGGCTCAGCATTACAAAATAAAGCAATATATCTCCTTACTAATACCTTCACATACCATTAACATTGATATTTCCTCTTGATCCACCCTTTCCTTTTTAAGGAATTTTTTATTTATTATTATTGATATCAGCCGCGCCCACGACTTGCTACATGTGGTTCCCAACGTTTAAGCATCCGTTATTCAATGCACTCATAACGATTGAAAGACGCTGTTAACCAGCACATCACTGTAAAAATTCTCAGGAACCCTCGCTGATATTGCCCTGTATTGCTACGCTCTTTAACACTAATATCTTTTTGTAAAGTACGTCAGGTTTCGCTGGGCCTATCTTATTGAGTCCATCTCTATATGAGTAAATTGCACAACATTTCATAAAAATCACACATTAATTTAGAGATATAATCGGCAGCAATTTTTCTGGCACACTGCTATTTGAAAGTAGTGCAAAACCCAAGCGATAGATTCGGGTAGCCCGCAGGCTACCCCCGCTCAACAAACATAGTAAACGGACGCCTCTGATGCAAAAAATCTCCATAGAGCCCTTCGTTTTCCGGAGATATTTGAGATTAGTTTCATTTGCATACATTCGCTATGACGGACTGATACGTTATCCTCCGCGCAGAAACTAGTTAGATAATCTCTTCGCAGTCCTGGACACAGACTACACACTATCGTACCGCCGTAACATATTAATGACTTAATATAATATGTTCATTTGAACAAGGCCAAGGGGGTAGGACATGCCAACCTAACAGCAACAGCAAATTCAAAACCCAAATTAGTCAAATTTAACCCCATATGCCACAATTTTCTGTCTTTTTTCCTGAAACTAATAAACCTAAAATGTTATTAAATCTGATCTTTTGGTTTATTTCTGCCTGAAATTATCACAACTGCTTTACATTATTGGTTAATTATACTACGAAAGTCTGTTGTCTCCAGAGGCAACTAATAATTGCTTCACAGGCCTGTGTGGAAACATCTCTACTGTATGGTGCAGAAACTTTGACAATGAAATGGAGAGCTGCAGATTTTTTAAGTGGGCACTTATACATGCAACTCATGCAGTTGAATACACATAGCTTCTGGAAAACTCCTACCGGGAAACATATCGGATTATGGTGACATAACCCTATTACCACATGTGGCACAGAATAGAGGCCTGTTCGTTGGCAATTGCTTTCAAGTCAAGGACCAGATTATATCAGACCTTTATCTTGGAGTCTTCCATGTCAAGTAGAAGTAGCAGACCACTACCCTACTCTGATATGCTATGCAGCAGAGATACTAGCTTTACTTTGAAGTTGGAGCAGCAATACATGATAAAGACGTTTTCCAAGACATATTTCGACAAGTCAAAGATGTTATTGTCCACCTTTGCCAACATGGCATTTGTTTCTTTAGGTGGTCAATTTGATGCAAATCTATGTGTTGCCAGCTGACAAAAAGTCAAACATTTTGGCTATTCCAGTTGCTTCTCATATAAAAAAAAAAAATAAATTGGGATGGGGGTAAAGTAGAGACACATCAGGTGAGAGCGATTAGAAGGAATAGAGAGATAAGGGGGGGAGAGTAGGGAAGAGGGACAAGGGGGGGAAAGAGAGGAGCTGGAAAGGAGAAGAGTAGAGGGATAGTAAGGATAAGAGAAAATGTAAGTGCAAAAGTAGACCATAAAGATAGTATAATGCCCAATTGACTACTTTTAATTCACATTCTTTTGGGGGTCTATTTTGGACCTCTTTTTGGCCCTTTCTAGGGTCATTTTTGGAGTCAAATTGATTAAAGATCCAAGTAAAAAAACCTTAATCGGCGCGCGGGGATCGGCGTCCCCATCCGCTCCATTTTTGGACGCCCGCCCCGATTTTGTTATTTCTTATTTTTTTTAAAAAAGCACCAACACCACCAAAAAGGAAGGCTTAAAAAGGGGAAATGAAGTTACAAAAATATGGGAGCACTATTGAACTCTCATACCTTTTTAGAGAGGTAATCCTTCAATTTTGTTTAGGGCAATTTTCTTCAACCTTCTTACTACTACTATTTCCACAACGCACACGCAACTCAATTATCATGGTGGCCATCTTAACATGGGCGGCCATCTTTGAAAAATAATAAAATAACCACATAATAAAGGCCCCCCACCAACTTTTTTCAAAAGTCTGGTCGTCACTGTTTTATTTTTTTATTGACCTTAAAACAGCCCTCGCCCCGGGATCACACATATTTTTGCAGGAAGTGATCAGAATATAAATTGGTTCGGTGGAAGGGTACGATTTGTTCATTACTCGGTGAATCGTAGCTTTAAAATCTTTAACTTGGATATTATTAGCTATAACTAATGTTGAATTATTATTTATACAGTATCTAGGAGGCGCATACATCCACGTTGTAGCCCTCAGATCAACTGGTTAACTGAAACGGGCAAGATATCAACAGATGGGTATTGAGTCAGGCGATTCAATCAAGATGGACCGTATTAAATTGGGTGTATCTTGACCCAAAATGTCAAAATTTAGTTATTATCTATTACCAATATATTAATAGAAATGAGGTTTCATTTTAGAAGGCTTAAAATGCATATAAGTGGAATGATTACCTTGCCATTTTTAACTTTTACTGACTCATATTTTGGGTCAATTTTGACCTTTTTTGCCTTTTCTGTGTCAATTTTGACCCCAGATAGATTCCAACATTCAAATTCTTCTTGAATCTACTGCTATAGAGTGGAGAAAATGAAATACTACTGCATTTTAATATAAAGTTTGAATAAGTACGTCACCATGCATTCTATGATTTTTACCTTATTTGGGTCACTTTTAATTAAGCCCCTTTTCACCCTTTCTGGAGTCAAATTTGACCCTAGATTCCAACATTCCATTTCTTCTGGAATCTTCTGCTATAGAGTGAGGGAAATGAAATACTAGTTTAAGATGGAATAAATACATCACCATTCTATGATTTTTACCTCATTTGGGTCAATTTTGACCCCTTTTGAGCCCTTTCTGGGGGTCAAAAATAACCCCAGATTCCAACATTCAAATTCTTCTTGAATCTACAGCTATATAGTGGGGGAAATTAAATACTATTACATTAATATGAAGTTGGAATCACCATTCTATGATTTTTACCTTATTTGGGTCAATTTTGAACCCTTTTGGTCTTTTCTGGGGGTCAAAAATAACCCCAGATTCCAACATTCAAATTCTTCTTGAATCTACAGCTATTTAGTGGGGAAAATTAAATAATATTACATTAATATGAAGTTGGAATCACCATTCTATGATTTTTACCTAATTTGGGTCAATTTTGACCTTTTTTGGCCCATAAAAAATTGCACCACTTCTGATTTCTACATCCACCCAGGCGATGATCCCCACATATGTACCTAACATGTGGTAGCAATGAAATTTTTCTACTCTTCCACTACCCCTTGGTGCCCAAAACTGGTCCGGGCTGACGTACTATAAATGGGTACCGGTGTGAATTAAAGCAACTATAGACCACCGGGAGCCACAGTCCGGGCTCCATAGAACCGCGGAATAAAGCGTGACACATATGTTGCGTGAAGAGTCAACTGAATCGAGTGCCCTATTCTTTTCCGTTGTAGGTGGACTGTGAGTCCGGCGTACTATAATTACTTCTACAACGGCATATGCTGAGAATGTAAAACAGACTCGCTGTGCTGGATGAGTGGCAAACCCCCACAACAATATTTAACTAGAATTTCGCGGTTCTCGGCTTTCGCGCTCGCTATATTCAAAGAATATAAGCTGTGGGCCGCCCCATGAAAAAACTTAACAATTTTTGACACACACATCCATACAAACACACATACATACACACGCACAACGGATTGCTAAGTGGTCCTGCCAGCTATAGCTGGCGGCCCACAAAAAGACATAGATCACTTGGTGTTAACACACCGATGTGAACTCGCGCACGTGCTTGGTGTACAATAATAAAAGCCCATTATAGGCGGCGCGGCAGAGGGCGCGGCGGGCGGTGGGGACCAATAAATCCCAATTTTAGACGTCATTGGTTTAACACGTGAAAGCGAAATCTTGACGAAAAATACTGATTTTTTGATATGTTATAAGACAACATGATATTTTCATATTCCAAAACCGTTGGAGCTGAAGAATCAACCCCACTGTAAGGGTTATTTCTAGTGAGGCATACCCCTACACCGCGATAAATTGACAAAATACATCGAGTTGCATGGGCAGGCACAGCTAGTTATTTCTGATTTGTTTATGTATGAATAACGGACGGGGCACTTGGCCGAACACATCAAAGCGTCTAAATCGATGTGTGCTTTTATTATGGCTGTATTGCTGTTTGATTCGTCTTGGTGAGTTGCTATATTGAAAGAGTCTTGGCCGTCATCGTCTGAGCCCATAGACGATTCTGAGGTATAGCGCCACCATGCAGGAAGTGATTTCCTAAATCCTTGTCCAAACCGAAATGTTTCAGCCATTAATATGCTATCTTTATAAAAAAATAAGTCGTATTGAAATCTTATTCATAATTATTGGTCAAATTACCGCTTGTTATTGTTTATATATCTAGCAGTATGTCATAAATTTATGTATCTGAAAACATCTCAAATATAATGTCATCTCAGTCTCGGTCGCAATGCTGTAAAATTGCAGGTCCCTGTCTGATACCAATCTTTTATAAGCCCACGCCTCCCGGCGCGAGCAATGATGGAGTCTGGCCCAAACGCCAAAGACAAAAGAGATGGGCACTCCCCCTGTGGGTGCACCATTTATTATTTTTATACCCGCAAATTAAATTTTGCCAGTTTTACGACAGACGTTATATTTTTTCCGACTCATATTCTTTGTATTTGTCTAACTTTTGGATAAACATATTTTCACAAAAATATATTCAAATCCATCGCCCCTTGTCCACCAACGGGAGCATCATTATAAAAAAAAAATAATTTAATCATTTACATATTCATGTAATTAAACAATAGATAATATTAAAATTATGTTCACTCGGCAATGCCACGGCAGTGCCACCTACCAAATATGACATATTAAAAATGACATAATTTGTCTTCATTATAGGGATAGACTCGACCTTTTAGAACACAGATCAACAACTTTTTAATTCCATATATATCTTTTCTGGAAACGGGCAGTGTTAACTTGTTTTTCCTTTGTTCCGATTTTGAAGATATTTTTTACTACTAATTTCTAGGATGCACTTTTCCAAAATAGGAAGAACTTTTTCTACATAAACCCCAAAATGGCTACCTGATTCAAAAGATTATAGCTCAGCTTATACCTAACCGATTGAATAGGAAAGAAAAGTTAATAAAACAAGCTTTCCGTTGATACCACACTGGTTAGGATTATGTTCCTTGCAGATACAAAATTGTGGGTGTAATCAGGGTCCATTTTTGGGATTTGTACTACTGTTCTCCAGTCTCCAGGCTGACAATGATGAATATTTATTAATCTTTTCCTGGAGATGGCCAGCGAGCTCGAACCGGCAACCTCCGTATTACTAGTGACGGCGCTCTTATTAAGCTAACAAGCCAGGGTTGGTAGAGGAGCGATAGATATTATTTATAGGTGTTAGGTCCGAAAGGTGTCCATCACTTTCCTAACGGATAGCATCAGAAGCAGAACGATATATATATACCGTTCTGATGCTATCCGCTAGGAAAGTGACGGACACCTTTGCGGACCTAACACCTATAGATACAATTATCTATCGCCCCTCTACCAACCCTGGCTTGGGGGGGTCATTACCCCCAAGTACTCTTTCTTCCGGTACGCTAAAATGCCAAAAGCCTTCATAAAAATACTTCCAGGTCGTTTTCTCATCCTTTCCGGTTAATTTAGCGAAAAAAGGTGATACGAACGGAGTTTCAGTATGCCGTTAAAATCGAAGGGTGTGTATGTGTTCTTGCAACCCAAAGCTACCCAAGAATGGTACATTTTTTTACTCTATGTTTATGTAAAACTGGATTTGCCTGTTAAAGATTTGCCTGTTAAAATTACATGTTGGTTCGTTTGTTTTTGTTTTCTTGTTTGCAACATCTAAAAATCAGTGAACTCTCGGTTACAATGGTGGTATTTTTACCACCGTGAGGGGTGTATTATAACCACTGACACGTTTGTATTAGCTTCGTATTGATGTTACCTATTATTGCTTCAAGATATGGAACATGTTGATATCTCCTTGTGTTAAAACATTTCTATACCTTTTTCCGATTGCAGCGAACTAGGGCCCTCTCGGCATGAAGACAGATCTATAAATGATAATCAAATTAAAGCATATCCGATCCCTGAGTTTGGCGTTACCTTTCGTATGGCCAGACTGAATAATATACTTTGGGGGTTGGTACCCAGAACCCAGTAAAGCATTGGATCCAAGTCGACTTTACTCAACATGTGTCACAATAGCAGAGGTCCATATCCATGGCATGGGTGTACTTTCCCGCGTGGTATGATGCTGAAAATCCAAACAGTGTCGCTGAGGGATCATTGACAATATCATAGGATGGCAATTATCCCACAGTAAGATATGTTTTTTGACTGTTCCGTGACTTTAAATTTTACAATCATAAGTCACGGTGAAGTTTTGGCAATTTTTAGACAGTGAACTTTTGAAAAGTAATGTTTTGAGGATCTGGACCCAACAAACTACATCCTAAACGCTTGCAACTTACAACCTTTAAGAAAGAAAACTGCCAGTTTTATACTTCGCTTTGGAAATTTCATTACTACCATCGTCTTTATACATTTAGTGTCTGCAGCATCAGGTGAAAAAGGGCCTTTAGATTTCTACCAACCCAGGCCGGAATAAATCACATTCCATCATAACTAAATTGATCATTGGGGGGGGGGTTGTGTAGTGTCATGGAAACACGTGATGACAAAACTAAAAGTGATGGCAATTTGCATAAACCAACATTTTTGCAATGGCCTCCATTTTAGAGGTAATAGCAACTATAGGTGTATTAGTGTCGGAATTAATTTTTGTCTGGGTGAAGAGGGTTCATGACAATTGCCAGAATTGTCTGGGGTTCATGAATTTATATACACGGCTACTTTTTTCAAGATGGCCACTATCTCGTCAAAGAAAATCAGTAGATTTCTTATTATATAACCTAAAGAATTTAGCCTGATTTCGGTGTCACAATGAGTTTCTGGGTCAAGAGGTTCAAATAAAAACTATGCTCAAAACTTTAGATGATATAAAGTATGTTACTTGCTTTTGCACTTTTTTCCGAGAGACTTTAAATACAAGAACCCAAGGAGTGTTCACTTACTACAATGTCAGGCTTATGGGGCAAAGTGATAAAATATATTAACCCAATGCTTGATAATTTAAAGTACCACACAGATCCTCAGTAACTCCTCTACGAACTTCCCAACTGCGACTTGATGTCCCTATGAACGAAACGCCGAAAACTTGAATACAACTAGGTGTGCGACTTGACATGGCCATTTAGATTGTTTCGAAATTGGCGGGCCATTTTACTCTTGACCTAATCTGAACACAACAAATATATTTTCTATTAAAATAATACATGCCTAAATATCAAACTTTCCATCATGCCGAATATATGTTTGGTGAATACATTTAGAGTATTCAGGTGTCACATTTTGGTGACACATTGGTAAGTCCATGAAAAACATGACTCAAGACTCATCTGACATGTTTGAGACTATTGCTGTTGAAATCCTTGTCCTAAAAACATCCACTTTGTCACCAAACTCGTCATCCTGGTTGCTGTCTAGTAATGAGGTTTTAAGGATTGCCTTTTGTATGTGACCATCTTGAAAAGCTGTGAACGTATGAAACTTCCTTCCTTTTATCTTGCTCTGGCAGTTTTTAAATAGTTTTTATTTTTGAGGAACTTCTTGACCCAGAAAATCTTTAATTTGACACCACAATCATTTTTTTTTTTTTTTCTCTAGCTATATAATAACGAAAAAATGTACGGTTGTGTCAATAACCTTTCAGCCATCTTGGAAATACCGTCACATGCAACATTTTGTATCAGTTTTGGGAATATTTTTATTGAACTCCTTGACCCCGATAAAACATTTTGTACACCAAAATTGTCTTCTTAGGTGATTTTGGCTTTAAGATGGCTTCTATTTTGGAAAATGGCGTCGTATGCAAATTGCCACCACTTTTAATGTTGTCATCACCCGTGTTCATGAACTCCACATCCCTACGGTCAATTTTAGCTATGATGACAAATGTTATTATTCCGGCCCCGGTACCACTCTACTAAACTGGTTGGTGCTGCAGCACTAATATTATTTTATCTTAATCACAAAATATATTAAAAAGCAAGAAAACCACATAATATGGAAAGAAAATTATATAAACAAAGTGTCCAGATAACACATAAATTCCTAGGTCAAATCGTCAACAATCATAACCTAACGACCGTAGATTATTTCTTAAAATGTCTTGTCTGTACCTGCGGCCATTTTCTTGCTTTTTTTTTGGGGGGGGGGGGGCGCAACATCACTCTGACATTAACTCTGACATCATCATGATCACCTTCAAATTCGGCGATGGGAAATAACAATGCGTAGGTTGTCTTCATGTTTTTCGAATTTCATTACAATGCCCCAGCTTTAGTTTGCTGTTTATTATTCGGACGAATAATAATAATAATAACGATTAATCATATCTTTGGGAAACATTTTAATAATTTTATTTAAGATCAGTCTGGGCTGAAGTTGAGTGGCAATTGGGTGCCGAATTTCTTTTAAAAAAAATAGATGATGATCAAAACGTGGAAGCCTCCGAGGCATGACGGACCTCAGTCATAGACTTGCTTTGATAGCATACAGAGTTTTTCATTCGGAAAAAAATATTAAAAATATTTCTCCTGTCAATCTTGCTAAAATTATACACTGCGTGAAGGCCTAATTGGTCTTCTATAAATTGCCGTTTACCCCATCCCATGTGGGTCTCTAGATCCAGAGATACACTAATTAAGTGAAAGGGTGTAATTTTAATTAGGTCACTTTCACCTTCATATGTTTAATCTTGATAAGTAGCGAAAAATGTATTGAGACGGCATTAGATTTGGCAATTGACTGGATACAGTATATGAATGAAGTCTTCCAAGGCTGCCCACTCTTTTGCATCCTGTTCTTGGCCGTCTTCAATCTGTGTCTTGATCTCTTAGACCAGTCCAAACACCTCGGGTACTGCATGAGTGGGATCTGACATCATATCATCTGCCAAAGCATACGCAGATAACCTGACCATCGTAGCTAGGAGCCCAGAAGAATGTCAAGAGCTTGTAAATACAGCGAAAAACTTCCTCAAGTAGTGGATACGGACCATGAAAGCCAACCCAAGCAAATGGCACATCTCATGCCATGAAGGAGTTTGTCCCCAACGCAGAACAAAAGCGACAAGGACACAAAACGCAACACGTGGCATACGATTGCGGCCTAGAAATAGACGGACAGCAGATTGCTTATATCCACAGTCAACCCATGCGGTTCCTCGGGAAGCTGATCTATAACGACCTGAAGGACAATAACATCAGGGACACACAGCTGACAGAAATGCTTCAGACAACCAATGCAAGTCTACTGACTGGGCTTATAAAGCTATGGCCATATGGCATATACAATAATGCTATTGTACCTAAGCTGACATGGGAAGTTCACCATCTATAACTTCCCCAGTTTCCTACATCGAAAGTCTGGAAGCTACTTGCACCAAATACCTGAAGCAATGGGTAGGTAAAAGCAGATGCACCACCACCACCAGTGCTTTGTGCAGGAACAGGAAACACTATGGCCTGCAACTGAAAAAGCTAAACACTTCAGTTTAATGTATGCAAGTAACTAACTTCCCTCTAAACAAGCATTCTAAAGCTGGAAGTACACAGACACTCTACGGAAAATGCTTGGAAAGTAAACACAAAAACCTGATGGAATGGTGTAAAAGAAGAATGAAATGGCTAGAGGTCGACGGACAGAACCGGCGGGTTTTGGTTACAAAGGAAATGCCTCACCGGACTAGTAAAAGATGTAGATGAGGAAGACATGTTGATCTATCTTTACGGATGTGCAAAACAAAGGTAGTGGTTGAATTGGGAATCTGTCATGCAGGTCGACACCTCCCGGGAGAAACTTTTGTATGCCTGGACTCTAGAGTTACTTTCTTTCCGCATCAACGCAATTCATGAACAAACTCCCTTTCCTGCCTTTCTGAATCTATGGGGCAAGACCAATCTTGGACTCTTCCAATTATGTCACCATCGTCATTGCACACTGTTCCACATTCTCAATGATTGTAGCTACTCATTACAGATCGGAGGATACAACTGGCGCCATGACCAAACACTGAAAGCAATTGCCACATGTCTGGCACCGGACGTCGTAGAGGCAAACCAGTATAACAAATCATCACGCCCGAGAATCTGAACTCCATCTCTACAATAGCCTCTAGCAAAGCTAACTGTACAACCTATCGAAATCCAGTCTTACCAATGACTAAGGCAGAGTCAAACAACATTCTGAAGAAGGCCAATGACTGGATATTTCTGATGGACGAGGAACACAAAACAAATAGTGTTCCCCACAGAAATCACCGAGACAGCTAAGAGACCAGATATCGCCATCTTTTCTACCAAAACAAAGACGGTGATCATCATAGAGCTGACGGTCCCTATGGAGGGAGGAGAACCTATCCAATGCATGCTAGAAAGAAGTGTAAATACCAAGATCTAGTGGCTGGCTGTGAAAATTATTATTAACTGTTCTATCCATGAACTATATGAACTATTTTTTTGAGCACGATTTGGTGTATTTCCACATGTGGAAATTCACCAATCCTCTTGAATTTCCACATGTGGAAATACACCGGTCCGCTTGTATTTCCACATGTGGATATTCACCGAAAAATGTGTATATCCACATCCTCATATTTGTGGAAATACACATATCCGCTTCCCCTTTAACATGTGGAGATTCACCCATCCGCTTGTATTTCCGCATGTGGATATTCGCTAAAATTCGTGTATTTCCACATGTGGATATTCACCGAAAAATGTGTATCTCCACACGTTGGTATATTCACAGATCTCCGCGAATTTCCACATGTGGATATTCACCGAAAAATGTGTATCTCCGTACGTTGGTATATTCACAGATCTCCGCGAATTTCCGCATGAGGATATTTACCGAATAATGCGTATTTCCGCATGTTGGTATATTCACATATCCCCGTTCATATCCACATGTGGATATTCACCGAATAATGCGTATCTCCGCATGTTGGTATATTCACCGATCCCCGTTCAATTGTATTTCATATATTTATTCCGTTAGAATAAATTATTTGATTAAAATGAAAGTACAGTGAAAAAAAGTGAGTATCCGTATGCCAAAATGGCCAACAAATAAGAGTCAAAATCAGGTATGAAAATGAGAAAATTATCCATGTATCATAGAATATCAGAAGACGTGAAGTAAAGTTTAAAATCGTGCTCATTTAATACCTGTACAAACAACTAATTTAGGAGCTGGATTAAATTCAGATCATTGGTGTCGAGATGACCGGACTTGAATTGGAGCTAATTGGCATGGTTTGGTTGAATAGTGACTTATCATCCATTGAAATCGGCATCATTTGGCGGCACGCGCTTAGTGTGCAGCGTGTTTTATGAATCAATCGATGGAAGCAGGATATTGATAGCCGTGTTTTTTGGGCCATTTGTATGCGTGTTATAGGGAGGTTTCGGAAATAAGTTAGCAAGTGTTGAGCAAGATTCAATTTTTACGCAATTCCCAGACAAAAATATGCGAAACTGGCTACTTTATGCTCTAGATTTACTCAAAATCGTGTGCTCATATTTTAGAAAGAGATGCAGAATGCAAATGAAGACAGAAAAGTGATCTTTTTTTTACAATTTTTAAAAATTGAATCTATTTCTGAACTGGCCAACAAGATCCTTAATCGAATGTAAATTTTTGAAAATCGCAACGGTTTGTGACAGGTGTCCGAGGGGAGAAGGGTAGACAGAGATCTTTTATTTGTACTTTTGGTGTTTGTATTTGAAGCTGTGTGTAAAAGATAGTTCGGAAAAACCAAGCAAGTCGTATAGTTAGGGCGTACCCGCGTCGTTCGTAAAAGGACGATGCTTGTCGCATTCTCGGGTGGCGGTAGCCGTCAAAAATTTTCATAACTCAAAAAGTTTTAGACCAAATTGAGTGATTTGTTTTCTGTATTTTACTCACAACATTATGATCTTTATGATGAAATCAGAAAATGTAAACAATGAAAATTATCA
>JAMKCH010073750.1:0-77896 GCA_023653785.1 Ophioderma brevispina | reverse complement strand
CAGACCTGGGGTTAAATACCTGGTTAAATAGGGGTTCCTTCATATGTGGATAATTTCAAAGTTCATGGACCAAAGGTTCAAAGCTCATCTGTTCAACTGCCATTTTTCGTTTTCTCCGGTCTTCTTCAAAAAGAGCCAATTTAACCAGATTTGGGGTTAAGGCCCCCCCAAAAAATATGTTTTATTGTCCATAGACACTTTTAGAGTTGGGGTCGGGGTCGGTCTAAAAAACTTGTCATAGCAAACTATATTGAAACTGTTTGTTTGTATTAATAAAGTTAATCAAACACTAAAAATAGAGTTGATTCTTACTAAAAAATGCATCTTTGTACATTATGAAACCCAACTAACATGCTAAGAAACTGTTTAAACATCATCTTTTTTGACGTTTCAGAAAGTTAAAATTGAAAAAGAAAAACTTTTTTGGAATTTTTCAAAATTAGGGTCGGTATTCTTTTGCACAGTAAAAGGAAAAAAACTTTTTCCTGATTTTCAAAATTAGGGTCGGTCGGATGAGGACAATCAAACAATATTTTTTTTTGGCCTAAGGTGCAATAGGGGTTCCTTCGTGTGTGGATGATGTCAAAGGTCTTGGACCAAGGTCAAAGGTCATCTGAGGTCATTTCATTTTGCAAGGAACACGCAAGTTTACTTGCTGTATTTTTTTACACATTACCTTATGAGATTGAGCCACTACCATAATGCACAGCAGCTCTGGTATATACTGCCATGCGAGGCTCTGGTAAAAACTATTAGCCCCGAGGTGACATCAAGTAGGTCTACTAGACGGACTATAACAAACTAAAAAATAAAGTGCACTGCCATGATGGAAGGCAAGCTCCGGTGATGACTGTCAGCAGTCACAATCACACACTACCTATACTGTAATGCAATTGTAATTTACTACATTGTATCATATTCAACAACTCGCCGTATCTCCTTGTACAGGAGCGTACCGTTGTTGATTCGTTATCAACCCACAGTTGATATGCAAATTAACGCGTCACGCCCGGCGCAGTGTTCACGGAAGTGCGTTTACGCGGTACGCTTAAGTCGACGCGCTGTTCGTCACGTTTAGAACTCTGAGTACGCGCAAGCACCAGGTGCAAACTGCAAAGCAACAAACAAACCAGAACTATCGCTTTGCTTGAGATTTTGAAAAAAAAATATCAGTCTGCTTTTGTCGAACTGGGAACATTTTAGTGTTATAAGTGAGAATAATTATGTACCTCTATACACGATATTAATAAGTTTTCATTAGAGATTTACGTTGTTGAAAGGGATTCAAACATGTTACAGAGTGGTTCATCACAAATCAACAACTCTGCATCCGATGCGTCCGTGTATTTTTATCAAAAATACGCGGACGCATGGATGCAGAGTTGTTGATTTGTGATGAACCACTCTGTAACATGTTTGAATCCCTAAATCAACAGACAAAAACTTGTGTGACCCTGTTGCTCTAAGGATGCCCCTGAAATTGTCTTCAAGACACAGATTTGGTTATGCATGAATTAGAGTCATGTAGTGCTACTTACTGAATGGTTAACAAAATGGGAGACGTTGCCATAGTGACCAGCGTCTACTGTAAACGGGCAGTCACCATCATTGTAATCTAGATCAAATAAATACGTCCTGCCGTTAGCGTCGTATATCCTCCCCCGTCCGCAGCCTCTTCATTGGTTATCACCTGTCAACAATGTATGTAACTCATATTTAATATAATGGAATTTTTAAGGTAGTCCCTTTGTGGCACACAACACATGCTCACCACTTGATAACAACAACCCAGCCATGTATAGGCAAGCCATAGGGTAATTACGTATTGCGGCAACGTGTTGCTTTCTCATCCATTGAGTAAAGTTTTTATCCAACGCGTTTGCTTTGCAAAAAAGCCAAAAGGGGCATTACTATAACATTCGCGTTGCTTGAGTCGCCAATAGGAGTCCAGTTTTATCCAACGCGTTGCTTTGCAGAGCAACGGTTGCTTTCAAAGCAACGCGCGTTGCCTCAATACGTAATGACCTTTTTTGGCTTTGCAAAGCAAACCCCTTGGATAAAATTTACTCCTATTGGCTGACTAAGCAAGGCGTTGCTTTCAAAAGCAACGCATGCCGCAATACGTAATGAACCCTTTTGACGTTGTTTTTTTTTTGCCTAATCTTCCAAACAAGTGCATGTCCAAGTCAAAAAAAAAAAAATGGCCAAATTTCGCAAATTCATCAATCCACAATACTATGTGGTTTTCACTCTTACGAGTCAAGCGTCACATTTGGAGTTGAAAAGTGCAACAAATGGCGGCAGAGTGCATTTGAGATATTTTTACCTAAAAAGAACGTAACGTATGTGAGAGAATTTGTGAGAAATAAGCTCCTATCCCAACTCAAAAGTATGCACGCACTTTAAGCACAAATCTTTGTAATCAGGCGGTGGAAATAGCAGGACCCAAATCCAGGACAACCGTTTTTCTTTTCAAACCCTCAAAAAATATATGTTTCATGAACAGAAACGTGATATACAAGGACTGTAATCAAATTCTTCTCACCCATTTGGTTGCTGTGGTTTGGTTTTTTTAATGGTAACAAAGCAACTGTACTTCCTGTGGTTGTATCTGCAAACTAATGTAGGAAGCATGTATGTCAGATTTCCAGAATTGGTGTCCTAGAACTATCAAACTCCTGACATTGTGAAAGTCTGCCTGATGTTTTTTGGTATTGGTTTACTGTAACAGCAACATATTTACTTTAAGCATTGGGGACCATTTTGGATTGAACCTTTTTCTGTTACCAAGTATTTTTTTTTGTGAAACATTCCCATTAACTGTGAAAGGGCAAAAAATGGTTTAGCCAGAACATTGGCAAAGCACAAATAAATTGGCACATTTTATTTTGCTAAAAAAAAGCACAGCACAATTTTGTCCATCCTGTGCCGATTTGTGCTGTTACGGTTAATCCATGCGGTTGGCCCATTCACAAATCATGGCATGGCAATTTGATTAAATCATAAACAAGAGCACTGATGTTGCTGAAGCTTACCAATCATCATTATCGGAATATCCTAACACACCAAATGACAGTATTATTAGAATGGCCTCAATACTTTGAATGTAATATTTCTGTACTTTACAGTGACCTGCCTCAAAGAAGTTACCAAACATCTGTTTGTGTGGGACTTCTGTGACCTTAAATGACCGCTTAACCCCCCCCCCCCCTGGGCAGTGGTGTCCATACCCTATGCTTATTTATTATCCCCACCCACTTGTTTTTATTAGCACCTTGAAATCAGAATGCAACCCCCCTTTTTGCCGCGTCAACCATTCCACACACCAAACATACACAGAAACAGATGAGCATTGGAGTTACATACCTTTGTAGCCAAGTTTGGAGAATTCTGTTTGACGAACGCAAGCCTTTTTCATTTCAATGGTGACCACCTTAAATGGACCTGTGAAATAACTCTGCGCTCGATTTTTCCACCATGACCTAAAACTATACCTTTGACCTTCTTACTCAAAACATTCTGCCCAATTACG
Source organism: Ophioderma brevispina (assembly GCA_023653785.1). NCBI lineage: Eukaryota > Metazoa > Echinodermata > Ophiuroidea > Amphilepidida > Ophiodermatidae > Ophioderma > Ophioderma brevispina. Next base: position 74,364 of record JAMKCH010073750.1, on the reverse strand, counting down.
TTTCACAGGCTCTGATCGGACCTTTATTCAATTTGAACGAGAACCATGACTGCCTATCAACTTAGTACGGTACAGTAAATACTTACAAAGTGAAGGAAAAGTGGATCGCAAAATCAAGCCTTGTAAATAGTCACACACCTCACGAACCAAAAACTGGGTCAGTCTGGTTTCACAATCATTGCGTGATTGCTGAAGCCATGAATATCAACTTACCTCACCAACATATTCCATCAACAAAGAATCTTCCTGATGGGTCTTTAAGAGTTTTGACCAACCCCAGCCCCCTCTTTTTTGTTTCTGAACACATATACTTAAAACGTCGGCCCCTCTGCACTACTCTATTTGGACACTTGGGTCCACACCGACATGTTTGTTTGCCGCACTTCGTAGATGGGTGTCCCGGTGGAACCTTGACTCTCTCCCTGGTATTTGGTGGTTAAGGATTTTCGAACCACTGTTTTTTGGGCAACACTGTGGTCCCCCATCCATAGCGTCTTCACATCACACCCTACTAACGGGTCTTTAGGAATTTCAATTTCATCACCACCAGCTTGTAATCTATATTTAATAGGAAGTCTTTAGGAGGTCCCTCTGCATCAACCTCATTCTCCACATGATTTTGGGGGGGCCTCTCCTTTTTCATTCACCCTGCTTTCATTGTTCATGTCACTCCTCCCACTTCTGCAAGGCACGCTTTGCGAGGGCTTTTTGTGCGGCACAAATCAAACGGCATCACCAGGTCGTCGGCGAGAGATGCCAACTTGGCAAACTTCTTGCTGGTCTCTCTAGACTCTGCTTCCGACTTTCTGCCTCTTGCGCTTGTATTGCTTGCGATTTAGCTTCTCTATCTTCAAGTGTTTTTGTGAATTGCTTGATTCTGCTGTGACACTCCCACTTAGGTTCTTTGGGTTCCCCAGGTGTTTGGTCTGTGGGATCTCCTTTCCACTTCACCTGATACCAATCTTTCCCTGTAATAGAATGAAGCTACAACACATTTCAGTCACTGGAACTACACAATAATTATCAATCACTGGAACTACACAATTAGTCAATTATTGGGCCTAAGTGATAGCTTTTAAAGGATTTAGCCAAAGTGCCAACTCTCCAAAACACAAAATTATTGATATTTCTGGAATATAGAGATATAGTCAGGTGTTTTAGCTTTAATAACAACAGCAAACACTCACAATGAGCAAGTATATTTGTAAAAGATGGGGTGTGCAGTGCATCATACCTCGACTGGTCCAAAACCGGTCTTAAGGTTACAGCTGTGCAGTCCTCACCATTAAACCAGTGGTTCTTTGCTCAATTATATTTCCTTGTGGGCCAATGAGTATCAAACAAATTAAAATAATCAGAGTTTGCGGGCCAAATGACACCTTGTTTAGCTATGTCTACAGTACATACTCAGTAGTTAACCTACCTTCCCAACATTAAATAATGCTGGTCTGAGGTAAAGCACCTTACTCAAGGGCACTACACATTGGCCACAGTGACGGGCTCAAACTCACAACATTTGGCATCAAGGTTGGGTGTTTTATCCACCGTACCACATGTGCCCTCTGAGGACAGAACTTGTTAATGAAATGCTGTGGGGAGGTTGAGCACTCAAGGGGATTATGAACTAGAAAACATGAAAAAACATTTTCATTGATATGACCTTTGCCCTACATATCTGTACATCTCACCCAGATGTGGTGTTACACACTGAGGTTCTTTGGTGCAAGACTCATTGAAATTGGATGAGGGATGTGGGCAGTACAGTAACTTTGTTGTGGAGACAGACAATGCCGACGTCATTCCCGACAAAATCCGCTATGGCTAAAGGCTAGCTGCCAGCGGAACAAAAATACTCTAAGTAAACTTGAGTCATCCCCTGGCAAGATGGCAGTTGGAACATGACCTCAGATGACCTTTGACATTGCTCCATGATCTTTCACATCAACCACATATGAAGGAACCCAAGTCTGATATAATATTGGATGAATTGAGTACATGTAGGATACCAGAACTTATTGGTTAAGCTATGAGTTTTGAAAATATTGGGCAAGTTGCGGAGCGACGAGCGCAATATTTTCAAAACTCATACCGAGACCAATAAATTCTTGTATCCTGCGATAAAAATCATCAAATATTATCATTATTGTCTTTTCAGAATCTGACTTGAACCCGTACTAGTGAAGCAGACTTGACCTGGCTTAGAGTAACTAGATACCATTAGTGAAAAAAGAATTTAGACTTGGGCTTAGGAGTAACTACGTCATATAATATAAATTAGTGAATAGACAATTTAGACACAAGGACCTGTGAAATTGACCAAATAGGCACTGGGAAACCACCAAAGTAATGCAAGACACCAGGAACCTCCAAAAATTAAAGACAGTAGACAGCAAGACCCAAAATCATAACACCCCCAATGAAATGGAATATCGCTAAATTACAACCAATCAGTAGCTGCCAAGAAAAACTCATGTCATGGTCTCAAGAACTCAAGTCACCATCTCGGGAGCATAGTTCTATTGTCCATTCTGCTGTGTACACTGTACAAATGTATAGTGATGGAAGATTCTGAAAACAATAATGGTTTAAAGCGGATTTCAACTCTTCAAAGGAGACTTGAAAAACGAAAACCTAGCCAAACTGGAACACACACACATACAACATGACCTCAGATGACCTTGGTCTATAACCTTTGACATCATCCACATATGAAGGAACCCCCACTGCACCTAAACCTCAAATCTGGTTTAAATCTGACTTCAATTTTTCGAAGACCTGAACAACAAAAACCTAACCAAACTGGAACACACATACAGACATGCGCGCTCTCGCAATATCCCCCTCTGCTTTTCAAGCCAGGAGGATAAAGTGATGGTACTGTCCTGAAGAAAATGACTGATATTGACTTTAAAGCAATACATTATCCTTGATATCATAAAATGAGTTACATACAGCGTCATCCTTGACGTAGTCCACTACAGCCTCTACTTCATATTCTTCGGGTGCAATTTTCTTCCCAGTTTCCATTGCTGAATCACCACCTTTAACAAAAGAAAATTAGAAGGAATATGTATTGCGACAAAACAACACTATTGTGTCATTGTAAGTGTCATACTTTATTATTTAAATTCACACTGCTCGATTTACAAACTAAAATTTACATGGCACCGTTGCACATAGGACAAAAAATTCACATGCACGAAATACCTGCACCAGGACATGCCAGGGAGTCTATAATAATGGGAGAGGAGACTTACCCCGTCTGGGTGAGGCCTCGGTCCGACTGTCCCTCAATGTTGAGGGCAGTGTTCAATTGTTAGTGGACTTGATGAGGGCTTGATAAGAGTGGTCCAAATTGTAACATTTACATGTTCAATGATGCTATTATAGAAGATAAAATCTAAATATAAGATAGTAAGCTATAGATGTTTTTCTGCTAAGTATTGTTTTCTCTTTTCTGTTTTTAAGATGATGAAATCGCGATCTTTTGGATATAACTTTCTGTATGTGTTGCAATCAAGAGCAATCCTGTAGGACTTTCACTAGTCTACCTAAGTCATTATCATAACCATGCTATCCTCATACTGCGCGGGGGCGCTATAACAGCAATTCTCTGGTTTTGTACGTGCTAAATATAGGAGTTTCACAGGCCTGGGACATGCACACATACCAACAATAAAATTAAAAGTTTGAACACTTAAAGGGGAGTTGTTCTTCTATGATGACTACATGCTTTTCAAAATACACCAACGAAACATCAACTAGAATGGCTCTCATGAGCTGAAGGTGGCCAATTTTTCAATTTTTTTTAATCTTAAAACATAAAATAATGCATCTTTGCAATTTTCACCCAAAATAGCTGAAAATACTATGCCAAATTGAGAATGCAATTTTGGGCAGAACTCAAAAACCAAAAGTTGCTTTTCAAAAATTCTTTCTGATTTGCATTCATCAATCTGCTTCACAATGAGCATTGATTAAAAAAGTATTGAACTTCAAAAAAGTTGCGATCTGCCTTTGAGAACATTCAAATAGATGCTACAGTCCAAACTAAATAAGACAAATCTCAAAATCCTGAGCAAGTCAGTTTTGGATCATCTTTGTTCTGCAAACTTAAAAAAGCAAATGAAAGTGTTTTAGTGAAAAATCTGAAAAGCACCCTCACATCTCAATTTTGATCCCTAAAACGTCCATTTTTGTATGGTCCCCGCCGAACGAGTTGTCGGAACGGGGACCTGGCTAGAATTTGCGAGAATCCGAGAATCGATTCTCGCAAAAGATTCTCGTAAACTGATTTGCGTTGAATCAATGTGATCGTCTTAAATTTTAAGAACTTACACAGTAGCTGATTAGATGATTCCCGCAAAATTTGTTTTGGGGAATCAAGACTGTTCTCGCACACAGCGACAAATTTCTAACCCTGGGCATAAATGACAGCGGCCGTTTTAATAAATGTTAACTAACCCACGTTGTATACGATTTATACTGGAGTTCCGTAAGAGCGAAATTGATGTAACTTTGGGAAATAAGCAGTGTGGGTTAGTTCTTTGACCTGATTAGATTTTGGGCGTAAAACATGCTAATTAAGATCTAAGTTGCATAATGTTAAGTGTTCTGAAAAATTGTTCCCTGCAAGGCCTGTTTACCAGTTTTCTGGAGTTCCGTAGCATATAATGATGTACTTTGCTGGAAGGAAGCGGGCTGAAGAGTTCTCGACCTGATTAGAGTTTGGGGGCCGTATTTCGTGCCAAATTGAGTATGCAAAATGAGCTAATTAATATTTAACAATCAGCGTAATTGGTTATATTTTTGACCTTACATCTGATACTGCAAAATTCCCTGCGCTGACAACAAATCCTATCATGGGCACATCCTTTTTTTTTGCAATTCGAAAGGGTGGATGTAGATGCGCTTAGGTATGGCAAATGAGCAAATTAAATATGCGTAATTGCTGTATCTCTGAAATGGTACCTCAGATAGGCAAAATTCCTTCGTCGCATGAGACTACGTGTCCATAGGGGAGGGGTAGGGTTTTGGGGAGGGGGTTGGTGTTGGGGAGGGGGTGGGTTGGGTTGGGTTGGGGGAGTTTGGTATTGCGGGGTGTTTGGGCGGGGTTGGGTGTCCAGGGTTTTGGGGAGAGTGTGGGTTTGTGGAGGGGGTATTGTGTTCCAGGGGTGGGGAGGGGGTGGGTTGGTTGGCATGGTGTTGGGGAGTGGAGGGTATGGAGTGTTGTGGGAGGTTGGTGGTGAGGGTGTATGCGGCTGTTGGGGAGGGGTTAGGGTCTTGGGGGGGTGTTGGGGAGGGATTGGCGTGTTGCAGGGTGTTGGGTGAAGGGGAGCTGTTGGGTAGTGGTTGGGGGTTGCGGGGTTTGGTAGGGGGTTGTGTCGACGAAATGGGGGTTTGTGTGTTGCTGGTGTTGGGGGGGTGCCGGGTTCCGGCCCTGTTTTTGGGGCGGGGGTTAGGGTGTTGGTCGCTGCTTTCTCTACATGTTCGTGCTCGCGACATTCGCGGGGACATCTTTTACCGCATCGCGTACAATAGGTTCGCCTTGTTTCAGAAAATAATAACTGCAATATCAATTTCAATAGCAACTTTCAAAATCGGTATCTTGCAACTCGTTTACATATATTTAAACAACCAAATGGTTTGCAAACAGGCTGAAATCTGCAAGAATTGAGAATCTCTGGGATAATTTGTGAAAAGCGTGCGAAACTCAAAATATAAGTGGCTAAAAATCTAGTTGATGCTCACCTGGTGAGCGCCAGATTAATCTTCCCTAAGTTAATTACTCTTTTCCTTCTCTGTGCAATTTTCCAGCACTGGGCGGCATCTGGTTTTTCGAAATGTCACCCCCCCAAAAAAACTTTTAGCGGATGTTTTCTAGTATGTTTTCCAAAATAACTTGATAATCTCCAAATTTTAGTGGCATTAACTTTGTGCCCCCCCACCTTCCCCCCCCTGCCAGGCACCCAAGGCAAAAATTTTGTCATTTCACATTAAGTATAATAAATGTTTTAAAAAACAGCCCTAATGAAAAGCAAAAATGAGTTGAAATATCAGCACTAACAAGGGTGGTTTTGGGATGAAGGCCGTTCTATCAAAATGAAAAATTTATACACTTAATCGGGTCATCCTCGCCAGTTCTCATGCAACCCTAATATACGACAAATCAGATGCATTCTTTATCAAATGACGTTTTCTGTTACGGACCGCGCTATTTTAGGTTGTTTAGTGCATGAGGCTACGATAGCCCACACATGCACCCCCCCAAGACCTCTCCAGTGGTATCATTTTGTTCGGGGACGCATTCTGAATATATTTAACAAAACAAAAGTTGGGAATGGCATTCAAGATTGCCGCAAATTTATCAAAATGGCTGCCAGTTAAAATTACTTTGCCCACGTAAAAGACGGCTCTGCTTCTCGGCTTGTTCCTCTCACTCAGATGAGGAAACTGACACAGAGAGTCATTCTGTGGCATCTAAAGTATGCCCAATACGCAGGGGTAATAAGTAGTAAGAGTCGCACTCCAGACCAGTGACAATTTTTCATAATTCTCGCACTTTGCTCTAGATTCACCATCACCTCTTCTGTATGACACTGGGACGGCAACAACAAGCGACTCATCAAATTAACTGAACTGGTAGATGGGCTTACTCCACAATACTGTACAGCTTTGATGGCCCTTACATGCATTCACACATTGTGACACTGCCAGTGCCTTCAAAGGTAAAGGCAAGTTAAAGCCAATTAAAGTGCTACAGAAATGTCCGCAGTTTCAACCAATCCTAGCAGAGCTTGAAACAGGAGGTTACAGCTAACTTCTTAATGGCCTAGATGATTCACATGTGCCATTTATGGTCGTCCAAGATCTTAAAGTGTTGATAGCCTTCGCAGTACCATCATCAAGGAGAAGTGTCGCGATACATCGATTTTTCCTCGCAATGTAGACCTCGCCATGTTACCACTGTGTCGTGGTGTATTGGAGCAGCATATCCGCAGAGTCAATTATCAAGTCACTATTTGGAGACGGGCTGATGTGCTGTTATATACGTTCCCTCTCCACTCGTGACATGGATGGACATTCCTGGTGGTATTCTGGCACCGTTATGCGTGGATGGACGTTATAGGCCCTTGAAGTTCTGATCAACGAAGTAGAAAGTCTTGATGACATCGATACGACGTGATTTATCAGATGACATAAATCTCGCACACGTTCATCTGTAGTGAAGACGCGATTAGTCAGTTAAAGCTGTTCAAGTTCAGTAATAGAACCAGCACATAATGATATAATGTATAAACTAAGTATTGCAAATTATTTTTGCTTGGTGACCATACGAAATAAAGCAGAGGTTTAGTTGATTATGTGGTATCATTTTGATCCTTACCATTCAAACTCGCGTAGGGCTATTATTTGCAAAGTATTGCCATTTTTTTACAAAATGTTATTCATCCTTGTCATAAGGAAATGATTTGGGGTAATAATAAGTACATTATTTGCTTTTTGGACATTAAAACAATGGTATAGACATCATCATTATCCTTCTACAAGTCCCACAGATGGAGATGACTGTTCAAATGTGCATTTAAGTGGCGGCCATTTTGAAATTGAAAATGGCTGCAGTAATGAAATGACTCATGGGTAATTATTTTAAGCCTTATTAGATTCCGTGCCTATGAAAACCTGGGTATAACACAAAATTATCACTCTGCTGCGTCCTCATAGACCGAGATATGGGCAAAGGTAATTTTAACTGGAAAAAACTGGCGGCAAACATTTTTAAAAACGGCGGCCCTCCTTGAATCATCCCAACTTTTTATTTATTAGATCCTTGCCTATGAAAACCTGGTATAGACAACCCAAAAGATCACTCGCGGATCCTCGAGAGACCGAGATATGGGCAAAAGTAATTTTAAATGGCGGCCCTTTTTGAAAAATGGCGGCCATCTTTGAATGCATCCCAACTTTTGTTTTGGTAACTTGTAAAATATCATTCAGAAAGGTCCTACGAACAAAATGATACCACTCGTGGAGGTCTTGGGGGTGCATTGGGGGCTACATACTCCTGCACTATATATAAGACCTTTCTGGTAATGTGTGCCCTGTGTTTAACAGCGGATAAACAACTTTTACAAGCTCCGAAGATTATTTGCGAATCCTTTTTTTCTTCATAGCCCTATTCATCTGCACTGCTACATTACGGAAGTTCTCCTACCATGATTCCATTAGCACCCCAATGAAAACGTTCATCACAGTAGAAAGTTCATTTACTGTCTCCTTCCTTAAATTTGAAAAGCTATTTCCCATAGTGATTAGTAATGTGGACAAGCATTTGATTTGATGGACTTACATGCCAAAAAAACATTCTGGGAGAAATTCATTTTCTATTTTCTGCCACCAACCCCTTCAACTGCAGTTTATTTCGTGCAGCAAGCCTTGAAATAAGCGGAGCGCAAATTTGCGCCCGTAGATCCGATAATTGCAACCAGGTACGACAAAAATCTGACACTCGGCACAATATTTACTCAAAAATGCGCCCGTCGCCCTGGTCGCTGGAACAAGCTACGGCTGCGGTACGGCACGTATTAACACAGCGACAAACTTCATGTGCAATCCATGGTGTCCAATCATATTGTTGAAACTGTTAGGTAAACCACAGTTTTCTCATTATTTTACTTCTTTCATATTTGGCAAAGAAAACCTCGTCTTTCTGTATTTATTCAAATTCAACCCAACGCAACACCGCTCTCAATCGATCACCTTCGCCTTGCGCGCTAAAGGTCTATCGCTTCACTGGCCAGCTCGAAATAATGAAGCATGTTTTTAATCCATCTGGGGGAGCTCCAATCAGCACAGGTTAGATCAGTGTTTTTATCGGTGAGTGTCAATCGTTTATTTATAAAAAATAGCTTGAGTATTCACCCGTTTTGTGAATGAAATAGCTTTCGTAAATGATCGCACGATCGGAACTTTAACAAGTCTCAGTCTAAAATGCGGCAGCCCATCGAAAACAACGGAAGTTGGGATCGCGTGATTTTGGCGAAGAAGATTCAGATTCTGATGCAGGGAATTTGAGGGATGTGATGCAGATGGATGAGGAAGAAAGAAAAAGCTGATAGGGTCTGAAAAAGACTTTGATATGGGAGCTGCTCATTACAAATTGCGTACGTGCCCATAAGGCACGTTCCAAGACCGCGCCTTGGAGGCTGGCCAAGCCTACCTGATTTCACATGGATTGTTGTATCATAACCCAACATTTGGTTAACGTGACATTTCCTGTACCTCTGTGGCTAATTTTGGAGGGTATCTGGCCAACAAAAACCCTAAATAGTGATATAGATAATTGCCCTTAAATATTTTACAGAGCACATGTGCAATTCCGTGATGGAAGTTTATGTACTGTTTTTAATGTTTACAAGGATCAATTAAGGTAATCACAAATATTGCTTGCGATTGGTAAAAAGGGTGGGGGTCGAAATTTTCAGTAAAGGGTTGTCTCCGTAAAAAGGGTGGGGGTCAAACCCCACTGCCACTATGCGGTAAATTGATTGTTCATAGGTCTATGGGTCTGTGTAATATTAAGGCTTTTCACACTGAGCGGTGACGATCGACTTTTGCAATCGATCGATATTCTGGCAATAGATCATGACGGGGTACAAAAAAGTTACACAGGCACATGACAAAAAAGGCATCAATATGTCTACTCTCAACACAACTTATTCCTACAGGTAAAACTGTATTACGTATACATTTTTGGAAAGCTTAACTACAAGGATGTCAGATTATGGCCAAAAGAGAGACAATATTCAGGGTGGGTTAAAATTCCTATAGGGTGTAACATAAGAGAAATTACGTATTTGTTCATTTAATAGACCTGCGTCAAATTTTTTTTCCAAAAATGTGCAGGTCAAACAGCTGTGGATTTTGAAAGACATGACAAAAGGCCCTCCAAAAAAAAATAAAGGAGATAACTAATGTGGTTCTGTTTTGAACATACAGGGTGGTCAAATTTCATTATATTTTTACAAAAAGGTCAATTTTGAAGATTTATTAACTTCTTTTATTCAAGTACTAATCCTATATTTCTTCAAGAGAATACATAGGATATGGTTTCTGTCCAAAGTTATGATAAAAGAGTAAGTCTACAGGGTTGATCCCATGACTATAATACCAGGGTGGAACCAGTATTATAAAGGGTCATAGGCAATATTTAAAGTAGCCTGTATTTAACATTTTGAAGCAAAATAGACAAACCATGTAAATTAACAGTGTACAAGGGGCCATTCTTAATATATATAAGTGAAAGGTGTAATTCCCATACTGCTATTTAACCTGTTTGACATTTACAAACTTCATACTGAAAATGCAAAATACACGGATCGGCGCTATTGAGCACGATGTCTTCAAGGTCTTGGACCCTAAGTACAAGTGTAGTGTTTTCAGAATCATCTCTATTTCCTATAACCAATTTAAATCATGCTTGAGTTGTACACATGATATACACCCTTTCTTGTTTGACTTGACATACTCGTAATGTCTCCAAACTCATGTGACTCCATACAGGTCCACCAAAATGCCACAATTTTGGTTGAAGATGAAGTTGCGTCATGAAACGTAAATTATTAATGCTTAATTAGGTTAATTACCTTTTAATAAGGGATACCACATGGGTGATAAAGAAGAGAATTAGAGAGATTAAATCAAGTTAATCCAAGTTTCTTACCCCTTTTTTGGGATATATTTGAGCACAGAGAACAGCCGCCGAACATTACCCCAAAAGTGATCAAAAGTTGGACCTAATTAAACATCTCTAATTACAAGTAATCATTACATTAATGTAACCTTTAGTTTTGAATCATGAGTAGATTATCATTAAGGAAAGTGTATGGCAAATTGAACCCCACAAGTGTTTCACTTATCGAATTATTTAAACTTATAGGCGACGCGTTTTCACCCGTTTTGTGTGTAATGTCTAGGGCTCCCCCCCCCCAGCCGTATCCCGCATACCTAGCTGAAGGTTTCGACCGTAACTCTCAGATACTAATCCATTAGGGGTGGTGAAAATGGTTTATCTAAAGAGCAGGCTTCTAGAAATAAATAGGACATCAAATTATATGAGACAGCGTCAAAAATCAGCTCTTAAGGAATAAATGGAATTAAAGGGGCAACGAGAGATGTCAAAATAAAACAGGTGTCCGAAAAAAAAAATGTGGAAAATTCAGATTTGGCACTCTGGTGTAAGCTTTGTATAAAAATATCACCATCTTAAGGATTAAGCTGAGAACTGTTTCGTTGGTACAAAATTTGTGAAAATTCTAATTTTGTATAGGAGCAAATACGATTCAGCTTATGTTTTCTATTGAAATAGAAGCATATGAAAAACACCGTTTGTTTCAATTTTAAGACATTTCGTACCAAAAACTACAAGGTAAGCAAATCCTTTGAGTGTCTAAATCATATGAAATAGACACCTACATATGTCACCTTACATGGATGGCTCAAAATCTCTCGTTGCACCTTTAAACTGAAAACAAAAAAAAGTTGGAGTGGAGTGAGTGTCAGATCCCCCATTTTAGTGTACCCAGTTCATGACACACTACGGCCATAGTTAGACTTTCAAACCAGCACCAAATTTCATTATAATCTTCGCAACACTAGAAACACATATCGCTGTGGTCCTCAAAATAACAGCACAACATTCGTCCAAATAAATGCACTACGTACATTTGTAAGAGTTTATCCGCCATGTTGAATTTTTCCTTACGCAGTCCTTCAATTTTGTGAAACGAAACAACTCACAATTTCTGTTCGAAAACAAGCCAAGTTGACAAATCATATCAGTTTACAAGAATGTCGTGTACCTCAGCAATTTAAAGCACTAAAATCACTCAAACTCCGTAAATGCCTTCAAAAAGAAGTATTAACCAGCGTCAAATCCCCGGGCTCATCCTTGCTTTAGAAAACTGTTCAATCGTAACTAAGGCCTAGTTGCGCATGCAGGTCTGTATTCAGCCAACGGCTGCACTATTCTTCATCAAAAACGCGATCGATCGCAAAAGTCGATCGATCGCACTCTCAGTGGTGAAAAGCCTTATTGTTTGTCACATAACACATTAACTGTCACTAAGCCTGACAAGGGTTGCAAACAAAACATCATTTACATGTTTTGGAAAATTTGCCCTGTTCATTAGAATTGCCTCCATGTTCCTGTTAAACCCTGTGAACCCAGGTGCAATTTTTCAAATAAATTGCCATTGCCCTGCCCCCTGGTTCCTGTCCCGCTTATCAATGCGTCGCCGAGGCTGCCTAATTTCAGTGGGTGTGGAGGCCATGAAAGAAAAACGCGAAAAGGGTGGAAAACAAGGCAAAAAGCAGTAAAAATGCCAGGCTGAAAAATCAAAAGGTAAATTTTGGCACTAGGAAGGCCATGCGTTTTGAATTGGGCCAGTAAATAGATGGAGTTTGATGACCTGCAGCATGTAGACGACACCATTGGGTAATATTTCTTTCATTTTCTCTTTTCTTTCTCAGCTGATACAACAAGCTATGATGTGTATTTGGTGGTCAATAAAGCCATGATAACGCATAACAATCATACCAAAAAGATATAAAAAATAATGTTGGTTCCCTCCAAATTAGTGGTTAAATAGCGACATGTACAGGGTGGAGGATGATCAGGATGAGGGATGATCATGATGAGCAAATTCTCATGGTAGCACACTGATGGGCTACAACACCATCGATCATGCTTATTGGAATTTGTATTAATAATTCAGATTGAAACAGTCGTTAGATTATCGTAACTATTGAAATAATTTAATTGATGGTGGTATTAAGGTTAATGATTAATTAGTTTTACTCATCAAAACAAAAGAGCATTCATACATGGCCAAAATGATTTCGCCACGGAGCAAGCAAACTGTGTGTTTCTCTTAGCGATGTGTAATATATACTCAGTTATAAGTTACTTTCAAGAGAGTCTGAAAACAGTATAGTATTAGGAAAGTTAAACTGTTCATGATTCAATATTCTTAGTTAATAGAATTAACCAAATACCAAATACCTTTTAAAAAATTGATTATTGAAATTCTTAGCACGATTGCTCAAGACAATCATGGGTAGACTTTAGGGCAAATTTGAAGAGATAAAGTACAAAGCAAGTGTAGGCCATGCTGGTGATACTTGAATTTTAATTCAAAAATTTATTGAAACAAATCGGCTCTCTTAATTCAGTAGCATTATTTAGAAATGAGTTTTCCTGTGCCATCAGATGGGTTTGGGGTCGGTTAAAAAAAAAAAAACCCATATACTGATTTGGTGGCAGGTGATGTTTTAAATCTATTTTTTTAAAGAATTCATATGTCAATGCATTGCATTTTCGTTCTATTTCCTGTATAATTTTGAAGTGTTTGGAAATTCATTTTGGCAAATGATACAATTCTCAGATCATATCTTGAAATTTTCATTGTGAAAATTATGTCGAAAAGAGGCTTGCTCAAAATTATTTTAATGACTGAGACCCGATTAATGTTATAATATGTAATGTATAAAAGCTCTGAATGAGAGGAATTCAAAAATGTCAGTTTCAAATGGCATGGGGTACCCCATACCTACTCTTTTGTTCAAAGTTGGCATTTTTTTTATTATAATTTTGGTAGATTTGGTTCCATAACTTCTTTTGGCCTACACCTTAGTCCAATAATTGGGACTTCAAATGACGTTTCTTTAAACACGTATGCCTTTAACGGTTTTATATGTGAAGTACCAAAACCACACAGGCATCGGTCGATACCGAATCGTGGAGCCTTCCAAAATTCTATCACGCGACATTACTGGCCTACAAATTTCACGATAATCTTACCTGATTCCCAAAACAATAAGATCCACGAGTGCTTCCACTAACACTTCCCCTTCGTTTTGTTTTTGTTGAAAAAACTGTACCACCAATAATATCAATTCAATTCCAATTCAATTCAATTTATTCAGCATAAACATAGCGAACGTTGACAGAAGTGTATAATCCAGTAAATATATAATAATACATAAAGTAGCAATTGTAGACGTACTAAGATAAACTGGTGAGGGATATGATATGATATGCTAGGACCAGTAAGGGACAACCAGATAGGGCTTATGGTTATTGCTTGCCCTATAATACATACAAGTTAAAAATATACTCAATATTACAATAAGTGATACAAGTAAGAGGTGATATGAGAACAATTTACATAGGTAAATAAACATAACAAAAAACATGAGACCAAACACACCAAAAAACAAACAATATCTAAAGCTAAAAAAACACTTAAGGGGAAAACGGGATACGCGAATTGGAAGGACGGAGAGACGTATTCAACATGTCGTGCTGAGGTATGTAATAATATTCCATTAATGAGGAAGCAGAGATAGAGAGGTAAAGGTGAGGAAAAGGTAAAGGAGGAGAAAATAGAAATAGGATGAAGAAAAGTGAGAGAAAAAAAGGACTTGGAGAAATTTAAAAAGAATTGTCACTGGTTTGGATGAAAGGTTTTTGTTTTAGATGAGCTTAAAAGTATTTTGTTTGTAATTGTGTGCGGGATATGGAAGATCATTCCAAGTTTGCGACAGTTGATAATGAATAAAGTACTTTTCAGAGGAAGATTTTGGGAGGGAAGATGAGTTGTCGGCTTATTGTTCTGGTGTTCTAGCTGTGGAGTGTCTGTTTGTGGGTAAAGTAATGCTGAAGGTCGGAGGTTAAAGATTGTTGTGGTAGTCAAACATGAAGAGCGTTGTTTGAAGTTGGTTGAGGTGATCTAGTTTAGGTGTTTTCAGTGAGTGAAAATGGCAAAGTGTGAGTTCTGGGGGGTGAGATTGTGATAGTGCGAATGGCCCATTCTGTGTGATTATTTAGTTTGGTGAGTCGTGAATGATAGTTGGCGGCCCATATGATGTTACAGTAGCTCAGGTATGGAGAACTAGTGTGTTGTAAAGTGATTTTTAAGGTGTAGTCTGGAAGGTGGTTTTTAACTATGTAGATTGTACCAATTGGGTGAGACGCTTTGTAGTGACAGAGTTGATGTGTTCATTCATGTAGTTTGCTCGTCGATTGATGATGGCCAAGAAATTGGTTTGGAGTGTACCTGGGAGATGTCTGGTTATCTATTGTTAAGGTTTGGTTGTGATTAGGTTGCTTGTATGAGAAAAGCATTAGTTAGTTTAAAAAATTGAGAGAAAGTTTGTTGGCCCGAAACCAGTCAGTGATTTGTGCGAGTTCGTGATTTCATGGTTGTTTAAGAGTGCATTCATGTTAGGGTTTGAAAGAAAAAAATGTTTGTGTCATCTGCCAATAAGATTAGTTTTGTGTGGTTAGAGATGTTAGTGATGTCATTCAGTAAATGATGAAAAGTAGGGGTCAAGGATTGAGCCTTGCGGGACGCCAACTGCGATAGGTGTGATGGATGTGCGGTGGAGTGTACGTGGACTGATTGTGAGCGGTTTATTAGGTAACTCCCTGAACCACTCCAAGGCTACTACACGGACACCGTAATGATAAGATCCTGTGAAGAAGAATGTTGTGGTCAATGGTGTCGGAAGCCTTGGAGAGACCAGGGAATACCCCATGGTGTGGAGTTAATTTGTTAGTGCAAATGAAGTGCCTTAAAAAGGCCAAAATATCAACTTTTTTCGGGAACAAAGAGAAGCTGGGCAAAGTACAGCAGATCAGGATCAACGCATGCGCATGAAACCACTTGAAGCATCCTTGGGGGGGCAGAATACGCCCGGTATAAAATAAGATGTGTTTTCGCCCTTTTTTTGGTGACGAAATTCAATGTATTAACCTGCGTTATGTTATTAATGCGAGTTGGGTAAAATAACGCCCAAGGGGAGCTATGTTTATCAATATTGCAACATGACAGAGATCACGTCATGTAACCTTTTTCTAAGGGCTTTCGTTAAATATCTGGCAATACGAAAGCGGACTTTGTCACCGGTTTATTTTTTAATGTCATCAAAATTTGATTAAAGTTAAACATCTGAAGAGTTTTTGAAGATAATGAGGACTTTACTGTGGTTGGTGACACTTCAAGGGATAATTCCAAAGTGTATTCAGGTAAAATATGATTTTAGTAGAGTGTAAAGTGCGGGATTTAATGTGACTCAAAAATTTGGTCTTATAGATTACATACCATTAAATCCAAGGCATGACTCCCCGTGGCGGAATCCAGGATTTGAAAAATGTTTCAAAATCACAGGGGGGCTTCTTGGCAAGGCTGTAACTGGTCCAAAATAGCTCAAAATGGGCTGATTTGCAAGAATTTGAAGAATTACGGGGGCGCGCGCCCCCTCCGCCCCCTCCCCTGGATCGCGCAGCTGTCTCCTCCCTTGATTAAGTTAATGGCACATTGATAGTAACATATGGCGGAGTCATGCTCGACATGGAATAGCCTACACCCCATGTCATTTTTAAGTGCAGTTTGGAACGCACATCAGCTTAATTCTAACGAAAATGTACCGACTTTAAGCTGATAATGGGTGTAGAATAAAAAAGTTACAGATATCAATGAAAAAGGACACAATTTTCATGTCGAGAAAAATGCACACAAAAAATGGCCCAATTCAAAACACGCATGCACTAACAAAATTCAAAAAACAGAAATCCTCTTAAACGAGGAGATTTCACACCCATTGTTAAAATTATAGGGTGAGTGGGGTGGAGGGCACAAATTACATACAAAATCTTTCCCAATTAAATTAATCCTGCATTTTATTTTCTGATTTTCATCACATATCAGACAATGAATAAGGCCATGGAATTTGATTCTTAGTTTACTGTGGAGTTTTTAAAGGTGTTGACGAGGTCCGATTTCATGATTACAAGGCATCTGAAGACACTATAATCGTTTAATTATTTCTGGGACACGAATGACCAAAACACAGCGTATGTGCGTATCCTTACATTGGAAGCGTTTAGTTTCCAATTCCCTTGGACACGGCAATATAGCGCGTTTTATGGCAGGAGCCGCCAGAGGGAGTTATAGTAGTGCGTAAGTTGAATGCATGCATAAAACACTTGTGTCAAGCTCTCTGTGCGTACGCCGTGTCCCAGAATTACAAGGGAATACGTTTATTTTAGTATCCTTATTTATTACATTAAAAACAAAGATTCCAAGTGCCTAATTAACCACAAACAGGCTTATGCAGGTTTTAATTCTTCAAAATTTAAAAATCAATTTCAAGCATTTTTTGCACCCGGTATTATCACAAGCGGGACAAATATCTGGAGGAAATTCCTTATTTTATGGTATACTGTGACACTCCTCCAAAGTTAACTGCTTAAAATAAACAGGAAGGGTCAGTGATGCTTGAATATTTGAGCAACTGAAAAATTTGTTTTTATTATCAAGAGTTTCAAGAAACAACTATTGTTTTGCACAAATAATGAAATATTTGGCGCATTGGTAAATCTGATGCGCGCTCCTCCAAAAGGAAAACTAAAATTCCCTTGGCCTAATGCAGGTTACTACAGGTAGTCACACGTACACTACAACATCATGAACAGACAAGTTTATATTGACAATTATGTAAACAGTTTAGTATGGCATGATTTGTCTTATTAAATTCGCTGATGCTGCTGATATTGAAAAAAATTATGTAGACAAAATTCATCAGTGAATGAGTCCGAGTGATTTTTGATTTTCACTTCTTGTTACATTAATAAAATTTTAGCTTACAATGGCATTACCAAACAATTCAAAACAAGACTGAGATGCTCTACATACATTAAAAAACAAATGGTATAACACAAGACAGGCTTCTTCGGGCTAGTGTACAATGCAATCAGCGCATATCACTAATATATACACCCCAAAGCTACACTGGCACTGCCTGAGCATGAACGATAAATTAGTGTTTCCGAAAAAGGCAGGGTCAAATAACTGTGGTGTGTGGTACATACTATACTGCCACAGCCACAGCGACAGCACGTTACATTTCATTTGTTACCATGATTTACCTTTAAGTGGCTATTTAACCAAACTGCAAACAAGCATGGCTATGGCATGCCTGTTTTCAGATTACCTCGAGAGGGAGGTTACATTTATTATAAAAACTAAAGAGAATATAAAAATGGCATTATTTTGTGCATGTTATTAAAATAATTTGAACAAACCACCAGCTGAACACATTTTACACGCGTTGTCGTACCATTTGGATTTCACCGCGGAATTGTGATTGGCTATTCAAGCAAAGGGCAAAGGCGGGCGAAAAGCCCGATAATCACCAGAGGGCGCAAATAACGCCGAAGTCATTCTCAGGGTGTTTCATGTTCAACCCAGGGCAGGCCAGACCAGTCAAGTGTTACAACCGGTTTTTTTTTTTTTTTCCAAGATCACACCCACCATGCACCACCATCACCGTGGCCACAGGCCCCCAACAAATGGACTTTGCATATCTTTTTTCATCCCTGCAGTATTTATACAGACCAAGGCTGGCTCAGGGATTTCTATATTATATTTTTATAGGGACTAGAACCAAAGAATAGTCACCGAAAATGAACAAACTTAAATTTTAGTGGATTAAAGACCACTATCAGTGGATTTATCCAGAAAGAAATCAAAAGATTTGAAATGACATTTGCAGGAAAGCTAAAAGTGAAGGGACAAAGCCTGTGCTAGAATCTATAAGTTACTTTTCCAACTGAAGAAAGAATGACAGAAAAAGGAAAGGACAGAAAAACGGCAGTGTTCAAGATACGAATCTCCAATTCAATTACGTGTTTGTAGGAAGTGTCCATACAGACCCCCTATTGCCTAAAATATCAGATTTTTGTCCTTATTAGGTGCTCTGGTCCTTCATTTGTGGATATGTAGGATACCTCACTTGTTCCAACATGCAAAAAAAATCTGATTTGGTGATTTTTCGATTTTTGTTAGCAAATTCACTGATAGTGTCTTTAAATAAGAAATGACGCGAAGAGTATGAATTATAGTCGGTTGTTAATTTTGTATTGTTTATTAAAATAGTTCAAAGTAGCCTGCATTATCTGTTGTTTAGTTTGTCATATAAATTTGTTATGGATTGGGGAAAGACAAATTAGCAACAATTTCCTAATTCATGCAATAAAAAGTTGAAAAACTTATCAAAAGTTTTTTGAAAAAGTCATAAAAATATTCTGTTGATGATAAAATTTAATTGAAAATGCTACTAAATGCTAATTAAACATTATAACAACATATTCTCAGGTTGATTTCTTGAATGATAAAAAAAATACAGTGTGCATGTACTAATTTTAATTTGTCACGAGACAATTTCTTGAAAAAATGAATATTTTTCAGGAGGGCGGCCGTCCTTGCAATGGAAATCTCTGAGTCAGCCGAAACGAGAAAAGTTTCAGCCTCAAAGAACATCATCAGCTAGTCAGCAATGTGTAGTTTTTTATTTGTATTTGGGTGTTCCATTAGGGTACCAATTGTGACATTTTGAGAGGAAAAAAGGACAACAACAATTTAAGGAGGATTCAATAATTTCTTGAACAACTATATGTAATACCCTTCCTCATAACAAAAAATCAAATTAGTCAATAAGTACTTTCAAAAAACTTAAAAACTATTGCAAATTTTTAAACTGCAACCAATTTTCTGTGAAGTTCTTTCTCAGAGTAGAGCGGTCAGTCTATTATTTTCTGGACATATGAAATATTTGTAGCAGTCTTTGCGTGTGGATATTAGAGTTATAGCTGCAGTTTTGATGGGCTATGGCGTGTATTTGCACCGGACGGGGCCGAAGACGAAGGAAGGAGTGAGTAGGTAGAGTAAAAGGAATTACCATTTATAAATTCCAATTAGCTTTGTGAGGAAACAACTCAGAGCTAAATGCACAAATTAAGGCACTGTATGAAATAGGCCAGATCCGCAGAAGAACACCACCCACAAGATATAAATGGTTGCAACCCATTAGATGATAGATTCCAAGCACGAGAGGGGAAAAGCATAATAGAAAACAACCTTATTATTTATGCTACCAAGTGGAACCACTTCCACATATTCTGGTCAAGCTAATGAATGGAGTTTCTAATGGAATTTGATTGCCAAGCTACCAGACATCTCCATAGCCTACACTGCAAAAACGGGCCGAGTGTTAAATTAACACCATCCTGGAGTCAATACGGGACAACCAGCCACTGGTGGTAGATTACACCCATGTTAGTGTTATAGTAAACACCAATTTTGGTGTTAAAATGTATGCTATGACCCTGGTGTTAAAGTTTACACACATATGCGATGCCTCCTGTTAATAATTTTTGACACCTGCCGGGGGTGTCAATGACACTCTGGGTAATTAAACTCTCCTGGAAGTCAATTAACACCAACTTTGGTGTTAACATTGATATTTGTAACGTGTTGATCTTTTAGTAGAAAATGCTTGATTTTGTTATTTTTGTGCTTCTATAATAACTGATGCTCTAACCAAATAATAAAACAGAACACCAAATACCATAATTAAATTATTTTGCAGCAACACCGAGTGGTGTTAAATCCTAACATGTCGACACCAGAAACTAACACCAACAGCTTGACACCGACTGGTGTTAACACCCCCAGTTTTTGCAGTGTTAGTCCCAACCCAAGGAACCTCTGAAGTTGGCTTTACCAAGTATAGGGAACATATCATGACATCCTAGTTGCCTTATAAGTAAACTACAGGCAAGATACCCCACCCTAAGACGGAACCTGAGTCGCCAATGATTCCGTTTCTTCATCTTAACTGTCACTTCCTCCATGCATGTCCTCGAACATTATGCTTGACTGATTTCTAATAACAACTTCAGTGGTTTTTTCTTCTGTGTTAACACACAGCTCATCCATTCCGATCCTACGGCTGTGATAGTGCTCGTCTATACCAAGGGGGTGGAGGTGAAGCCAATTCAAAACCAGTCGTCCGGTGCTGGGCGCTGACCATTTTGAATATTGCACGGAATAATTATTAGTTTGGGTGCTTGTTCCACACATAATGTCAATGCGATACAAACAATCCGCCCAAAATATCAGTTGTTGGATGGTTGGGGCTGGGCTATTTGGGTGGTTAAATTTTGTCCCCCCATGGCCACACACAACGAATGAAATGGACACGTTCAGTCGTCTTTGATTTAAATAAAAACGCGCCAATGAATCCATCTTTTCACCTAAGCGCGTGCATATGAGAAAAAAGAGTAACTGCGCACAATGATCCAGGTGCAATATTATGCACCTGGCCACTTAAACACATACATCACTTCGTATCATACGAATTATGATATTGCAAAGCGGCACCCACAGATGTGGGAAGAAGGGCGGCAGCCATGCTTTCGATTGTTGGTACTCTATGTTTTCTTTGTTGTCGGACAAAAAAAACATGCGAGACGAGAATTTCTAAGATTACGTAACGTTGCCTCTCTATCATATAGAACCTCTTGTCTATACATGCCACCAATCTCAAAATAAGATCGCAACTTTGTTCTAGTGGTTTGGCCTGTCTTTGTCTTTTTTTCGAGCCAAAATGAAGAAGCAACTTGGACGATGACACTGCAACATCTAACACCAAGTCGGTATCGCGGCTGGTCGGTGTTAGTTCTATTGTTGAATTTAGGATTTAAACCGCTCGGTATGGCTTCACAATTTTAATTATGATTTTGATGATTATGCTCATGAAGACGTTAGGAGTAAAACAGTTACAATGGAAGCAAACAATAACAAATGACATATTTATTTTTTTCTAAAATGTCAGAAGTTACAAATATAAAATGGTAACACCCAAGTTTCATAACAAACAGGGGTGCTGCCCCATATTTGATTCAAGGGAGGGTGTTACATTAACACCAGACTGACAATTTGCACGGAAGTGTTTTAAAAAATAATCAAACATCAACATGGGGTTGTAAAAGTACCACCAAGCAGTAGAGTGTTAATATGATTACATTGTAAAAATTAACATTTGTGTTAATATTACACTAACATGGTGGTATTAACACCAAAATGGTTAAATCTAACACCAGTGGGTTGTGGTCTACTACTGATCCAGGATGGTGTTAACAAATTAACACCCTTGGTGTTAATTTTAACACCACCGTTTTCGCAGTGTTAGTTAGTTAGTAAGTAAAACCAAAGTTTTAAATCCGGTTTTGTCCCCGCTAGGGGGGTGGCCGGATTCACCTCACAGTCCCAGGCAACACTGCTGGCATTGAGGATTTGTTGGAGCAAAAAGATAATAACCGGATGCCCTTCCTAAGCGTCAATGTGCAGGATGGCTGCCAAGCTGTCAAGAAGCGACACCCTTGTAGTAGATCTTCTTTTTCGTTCTACGGGAACCAGCTACCCTCCTCAAATTTCCGTAGAAACCCGATGGGGGTGACGGTTTAGCCGCCGCACAACACGGCCCTGGGCACCATGGACAAATTCAAACCAACAATTTTCTGAAGATAGTCAAGGATCATTTTTGTAACTCGCCTTTAATGAGTTAGTGAAGTAATTCTGATCAAGTACTTCAGATGATTAATGTCCTCCATTTGTAAATTTGACACATTTAAGGTGAATGTTAGAGCTACTGGCAGTTAATAAGGTAATATATTTATGTGCGGGGGTGAATGTTAGGCCTACTGTGTTAAAAGTATGAACAATTTCAGTTCCTCAAATTAATCCTACCTCCCAAAATTAAAAGTATAGCCCACGCCCCCTAGAACTAAGTACAGGCATAAGTAACATATTGGTTATGTATGGGGGTGTTTTGAGTGCAACAACTTGGTTTGGAGTTTCCAGCTTTTTCTTTTCAAGCCGTTTTTAGGGCTATCAATATGGACAAGCGTTTCAGTGCGTTAGCAATGCGACATGTCCTTTGGATGCAACTAAGATGGCAACAATATCACATGACTTGATAAATTATACAGGGTAAACCCAAGCGGTCTGTCTAACAATTGAAACCTTTGTTGGCAAAACAAATTTCACCACTAGTGGTTTGGAGAAAGCACCACCAATAGACGCGCTACCTGTTTCTTACCAGACAAATACATTATAGTACATTAGTACATTATACTTGTTATCGCCAGTTCAAATTCCAGCCTTTTAGTATTTAGTACTATGGTGTGATTGACTGTATCAAAAGCACTGCTCAAACCGAGCGGTACCAGGATATGCCCTCTGATGGGCTATGACTGTGTGATGTTGTCTTGACTTTCATTGATGATGTTTCTCTGGTGCTGTTGTACATAACACACAATCAGCGAACAAAGCGATTGGTCCGTGTTGTTGTAGGCCATATAGGGAGGCGCGCTCTTCTGGTTGGTGGATTTATGGCGAGAGTCGCGTGATCTGGTTTGGGAGCAAAAACATTTCAATTAAAATTTAAAAAGAATAAAAATATTTCACTACTGCTGAAGATGTTATTATAAAAGACACGAAAACAAGTGGGGTCGCGTTTATTATCATTAAAACGATATGATTATTGTTATTTTAGTATTAATGTATTTAAGCTTTCACTATACAGGATAAGCTCTATCAGTGAAAGAACACTGCTGATATAGGAGGCCCTGTATTAAACAGAGATCAAAAATATTTAAATTACCAAATTTACAAAGCAATTAAACATAAAAGTACAGTAGATACAAATATGTAGAAGATTACACATGATAAAAATAAAGAAGATGTTAAAACAAATGATTAAATGATAGTTGAAAGAGACTCAGATTTAAATTGGCCGAGAGACAAAGAATCATAAATTATACTAATTCATATTAATATGGGACCCCGTACCATTCTGGCGGGAGGTGAATGAAAAATTCCCAATGAGGCGCAGGGCATTCTGTTAATCATGGTATTGTGAGGAATGTAAGGCCTGAAATACACTATGTGCGTTTCCATACATCAAAGAAAATGGTATGTAGTGGTGGTGAGTGTGAGTTATAGGGGTATATGTAGACGTTTCATATAGAAGCATTGATGCAAATGAGGTAATGCCATTCTTCAGTCAAGCACTACTGCACAACGTCATTACAGCGCCTGGACGGAATCAATTGTAATACCTCATTTGATCAATGGGATTCTATAGGAAAAGTCTAACGTTATAGGTCCGGAGTTCCTCCAAGATAATCCGGTGTGCACGTGCATTTGAATTCTTCATTTTCCCTCTCCGATTTAATTGAATAGGTCCAAAATCCAGGGGGACGAACGTATCAACCGCGACTCGACTATAGAGCGGGTCTGAATATCTAACCAGTTATTCCAAAGATTTGATGCTATAACATGAAAGGTCTCAATACCTCGAATTGCTCTTATAGTGAGGAATAACAAGCGAATTTGAGGAATTTCCTTAGTGTTATAATCATACGTAGTGTGAGTGTAAAAATGAAGTTTGAACATGAGATAATAAGGGGCCTTGACATCTTAAGACATTTACATAACCATATAAAGATGTGATTATTCCCCATCTGCGATATAATTTAAGCAATTGAGAGTAACCTCATCATTGAATAAATAGGTTGTCTTACCTCAGCAGATGAATAATTATAGCTAGATTGTCAAAAGAACTTGAGCATGTGAGAGAGAGTTTGAGAAACAATGACCAAACATGACTCTACAATAGTCAAATGTGGAAACAAGTGATTCAGCAAGTGTTTTGAGGGGTTGTGAAAATTTGGAAGGAAGGTAACATTTGACACGACGGATAACACCACAACGCTTGGAGGAAACGTGGAAAGCCAATTGAATCAACATGGTGAGACCAAGTCATGTGGCTGTTAAAAATTAAACAAGGTATTTAAAATGATCAACTTTTCAATTGCATGGTATCATATACAAACAAACATTTTTCAAATTTACAAAGGTTATGTGCTGAAAACAAATAAACATCATTAGTTTTGTGAGATTAAGAAGTGGTTTGTTTTTTATGAACCAATAGCAATATTTATGTAAGATTATGATGAGGACTATTCGTAGACAGGCGGGTATGATGAAATACAAGTATCATAGCATACATTATGTTTTACATGTGACACTATCAGGAAGGTCATTCAACACCAATATCAATAAATAATAAAGGACCTAAAACTGTGGAATCCAATATTAATTGGATTTAAACCTCAGAATAAGAGCAGCCAATCTTGACAGATTGCAATATGTTACTGAGTTAAATTTTGAACAAGTGGAGTCAGTGCCACTTGGATACCCAGTTCTTGAGCTTATCAATAAGAAGACTGTGATTTACAGTATAAAGGCTTTCTTGATGTCAAGGAAAAATGCACCAGGATTTTCCCTCATTGCTTAATATTGGTTGGTTTACTACAGTAAAATGTAGCACCGTCTGTAGTATAGGGGGTCCCAGGTTAGGCAGGGGGCACGGGGCTTTCTTTTTATACCAAAAATACAGCAACTCCTTCCTTCTCTTTCGAATTTAGACCCAATTTTGACAGGAAGAGAGAGGAATATTTTAAGGTACGCTTACGCCTTAATTAATTAAACCAAAATAGCGATGAAAGGTGGCGTGGTCTAGCCGGTTAATAAAGTAATAATAATACTGACCATCTTTGTATAGCGCTAATGCAGAGGCCTTCTAGGCGCTTCACATAGAAAGGAGCAATATGCCAAAATTATCAATACGACAAATAAAAAAATAGATAAAATTCTAATTGTTAAAACAACCTGAAAAACCTACTTCAGCTCTGGGTCCCGATGGACTTACGTATGGCATGCTACGGAAGCTACCTGCTACGCATCATATTTTGGCAACGGCTTTTTACTAAGTTGATTGTTCACAGGGAAGCCACCGAAAAGTTGGTTTCAAAGTACCGTTACACTTGTTCATAAGGCCGGGGACACGGGGAAAACCTGAAAAACTTTAGAATGATTTCGCTGACCATCTTGCGTCGGAAAGTGGTTTCACGAAATCCTTCCGATCGTATATCAGAATATCTGCCCTCGCAATAACTTCTAGACTCTCACACCAAAAGGCGGCCGTTCTTAAAGGGCTCAATGAATGCATTGAGCAACCATAGTTAAGGGGGGACTTAATAAACCATGCTAAGCATTATAAGAAACTCTTCATATTACATACTGTGATTTGGCAGAGGCATTCTGGTCTGTTGAACAATCTTCAGAGAAACCAAAAGCCCCGATTCCGTTTGAATTATTATAAAAAAATTGTGTATTCTTCAACTTGAAGGTAATATCAGGGGCCCGACTTGGAGAAGAAGTGACCCGTTTTAAGTTTTAAGCGTGGGGTTTTCAAAGGAGACCCCTTATCTCCCATTATTCTTTTTTCTTGTGTTTAATACCACATCATTCAGGTTTTGAAAAATCATGAGAGTCTGCACGGTTACAACATGGAAGAGAGGAGCGAATATATTACTTACCTTTCGCATGGACGACTTTTTGTCTAATAACTCAGACAAACGCCAGCATCAAAAGATTAAGGACGAAATACAACATCAAATCAAAAAATCACGAACCTTATTTAAAACCTTCCAAATGCAAATCTATGTAGAATCAGTAGTGGTAAACCGAGTATTTGCCAATTTAGGCTAGCGATACTGTTTTGAAAACACTTAAAGAAGCTCCGAAATATTTCTCGGCCAAAATATAACACATGGGTCATTAAAACTAAGGAGATTTCGGAAATTTTCAAAACAATGTTATGGAGATATAAAAAATCAATGAGAGCCAAGTTTAGAGATGAGTTTAAAACTCCGGGTTTATATTCAATATTCCATCCCTACTTTACGGTATTGTTTCTGTGCATGAACTCTCTGACACGCAATTGACGTCCATCTGACCAAATCACACAATGCAATCAAATCTTGGCTTGGTGTTTCAAAAAATGGAGCTTAAACAAGCCCATTTATACAGCCCTATGGGGATGTCATTCCCTAAACTCTCTGAACATATATTTAGAGGCTCATACATTGTCATACGCCCAGATGTCTGGTCAGGGTGACGACAGGGTTCTCCAAATGCAAGTAATCACTCGTGAGTCGCTTGAGGGGAAGAAAAAATGAAAATCCCCCTTTTTTGGTAGCCATAACGCTGGAACACCCTTTACCAGACTGCCTGTGCTAAAGTGACTAACGAGAAGGACAAGTGGAAAGGGGTCAAGGATAGTATTAAGAAAGAATCAAAAGATAACCAAAAATCAGGTGGAGTGGATAATATTCAACTCTAGTGGATCAGGGCAACATGCTTCAAACTGATTGAAGCCGACAAACAGCGACCTTACCTGGAAGTCAATTATTTACAATTGCACGGGGGGGGGGGGGTGGGGGTGCTTGAGCTTTGCAGTGAGAGCATGTAGTGATTTTTTGCCAACCTTTACAAACATCGTACCTGGGGTAAGAGAGTTAAAGCTATATTGGCACATTTTTGGAAGAGGCCCCCAATTTTCAAAATTTGAGATTTGCCACAGTTACGTTGGTAATTGTCAGGAAACTATACCTGCGAACGAGGAATGCTAATAAAATGGTATTTATCACAAAAGAAGCGATGTTTTGTACTTAGAATTGGGATCCCAGAGGGGACTTCCTTAACGGCAGCAGAGCTGTAAATGCTCGGTGATGACCTCCTATGATGAAATAGTGCCACCTCGAGAAAAAATAACCCTCACTTGACTTGCCCCGAACTATTTAAAACAAACTTAAGGATGAGCGTAGACCACGTACATGGCGACAGTCCCGGGCTATTTTCACATTGGAGGCCCGTTTCCAGAAGGCCGGTGAATTGATTATCGGGGAATCCCCGATATAATTATTTATAGATACAAAATTCCTAGCGTTGTGACACTCAGACATTTTCGAGATACCTGTACACCCTTCACCAGGGTCTCAGCCCAGAACTCCTACTCAGCCCGTTACCAATGCAACCGTGTTAAAAATCTCCAAAATTGAAAAATTGGGGGGCGCCCTTCAAAAAAATGTGCAATATTGCTTTTTAATGCGAAAAATGCAACTCTGTCAAAACACAGACCCTCCTCCATGTTCTTAAAAACTGTACAGTTATTCTTGCAACAAAGGTACAACCATGGAGGCACAATAGTTATTCTTTTGTACATCGTTAATCCTTTCCGATCGTATATCCGAATATCTGATCAGCAATAACTTACTGGACTCTCACACTCAAAAGGCATTCTTAAAGGGTATCAATGGATGCATTGAGCACACCCTAGTTATGGGGGAATTAATAAACCATGCTAAGCATAATAATAAAACTCTTCATATTACATATTTGGCAGATGCATTCGGTTCTGTTGAACATAATTTGATTCACTATACACTTCAGAGAAACAAAATCCCCGATTCCATTTGTAATTATATTAAAAATTTGTATTCTCAACTTGAAGGTAATATCAGGGGCCCGACTTGGAGAAGTGACCCGTTTAAGTTTAAGCGTGGGGTTTTCCAAGGAGACCCCTTATCACCCATTATCTTTTTGCTTGTGTTTAATCCCATCATTCAGGTTTTGAAAAATCATGAGAGTCTGCATGGTTACAACATGGAAGGGGAGCGATATATTACTCTACCTTTCGCAGACGATTTTTGTCTTATCACTCCTGACAAACGCAAGCATCAAAAGATAATGACTGAAATACATCAAATCACAAAATCCATGAACCTTACTTAAAACCTTCTAAATGCAAATCTATGTCGATCAGTAGTGGTAAACCGAGTATTTGCCAATTTAGGATAGGCGATAATGTTGAAACACTTAAAGAGACTCGGAAAAATTTCTCGGCAAACATCATAACACAGGGTCATAAAACTAAGGATATTTTCGAAATAATTCAAACAAATGTTATGGCGAATAAATAATATCAAGGTGGAGAGCCAAGTTAGAGATGAGTTTAAACTCCGGTTTATATCAATATTGCCACTCCTGCTTACGGTATTGTTTTCTTGTGCATGAACTCTCTGACACGCAATTGACGTCCCACTTGACCAAATCCACACCAATGCAATCAAATCTTGGCTTGGTGTTTCAAAAAATGGAGCTTCACCAGCCATTTTATACAGCCCTATGGGGATGTCATTCCCTAAACTCTCTGACATATATTTAGAGCCTCATACATTGTCATATGCCAGATGTCTTGTCAAGGATGACGACAGGGTTCTCCAAATGCAAGTCACTCGTGAGTCGCTTGGAAGAAAAAAATGAAATCCTTTGGTAGCCAACGCCTGGAACACCCTTTACAGAATGCCTGTGCTAAGTGACTGACGAGAAGCCCAGGTGGACAGGGGTCAAGGCTAGTATTAAAAAGAAAAT
The DNA here is from genome assembly GCA_023653785.1 of Ophioderma brevispina. Taxonomy (NCBI): domain Eukaryota; kingdom Metazoa; phylum Echinodermata; class Ophiuroidea; order Amphilepidida; family Ophiodermatidae; genus Ophioderma; species Ophioderma brevispina. The sequence goes on along the minus strand of JAMKCH010073750.1, from coordinate 45,115 downwards.
CAAAATGATTAAAACAAAAATCAGTGGGTGACAGTTATTTCAACTCAGGGATCAGGGCAACAGATTTAAACTGATTGAAGCCGAAAACGGACCTTACCTGAGAAGTCAATATTTACAATTGCCCGGGGGGGGGGGGGGAGGTCTTGAGCTTTGCAGTGAGAGATGTATTGATTTTTGCCAACATTTACAAACCTCCGCACCTGGGTAGGTAAGAGAGTTAAAGCAATATGGCACATTTTTGAAGAGCGCCCCCAATTTTCAAAAATTTGTATTTTTGCACAGTTACGTGGTAATTGTCTAGGAAAAACTATACCTGCGAACGAGAATGCTAAAAAATGGCGTATTGATCAACACCCCAAAAAAAAATAAGCGATTTTGTAATTAAGGGGAATTGGGATCCAGATTGGAACTTAACGGCAGAGCTGTAAATTCTACGTTGATGCAAGTCCATGATGAAATATTGCCACCTCGAGAAATAACCTCTAACTTGAAACCAATAAAACAAATATTTTTAAAACAAAACACTAATGGATGAGCGTAGACACGTCATGGCGCTATTTCCCGGTATTTCACATGGGAAGGCCGTTTCCAGCAGACGTTAATTATTATCGGGGATCCCCGATAATAATTATTCTAGTACAAATTCCTTCGTTTGTGACACATAGAATTCGAGCTTAAAACCATTCACAGGTATAGAATACTAGGGCCGTCCCATGCAACCGTGTAAAAATCTCCAAATTTTTGAAAAATTGGGGCGCCTTCAAACAATGGCTTAATATTGACTTTTAATGCGAAATGAAACTCTGTCAAAATATACCACAGACCTCCTCAATGTCTGAACAACTGTACAGTCTCTTTGCAAAAGGTACCACTGGAGGGCACAAAGTATTCTTTTGCACATCGTTTAATGTTTTGTCCGAAATCCATTAAGATTAATTTCACAATTTTTGTTACTGATCTCCCCGGGTACACGGTAACAGGGAGAACCCTTCCACCAAATATCTTACCCAACTGCCTCAGAAACCTGATCTAATAATTATCGATAATACAAAAAAAATCCATCAATATTGTAGAGTTGACTGTCATTTCGAAAACAAATATTCCATACAACTATGAGCGAAATTGCTGAGTCAAGTATCAAAACCTTTCGGACATAATTCAAAAAGGTTTTAAATGCAATTTAACTGGTATGATGAAGTCGGTTCTAGGGGGTTGGTCACAACTGAGAATGTGGAAAGGTTGCGCGACGCCTTTAAATTTACTGGTGTCCAATTCTCCAAGTTGCTGGTTCGAGAAATTAGCAAAATCGCTTCATCAGCAGATAGCAATTTGGAATGCGCGCAATGAACCTCCGTGGGCGCGCATTCATTTTTTTACAATGTAGATTCTTACCCACTTTCACATAAACTATGTACTAGGCTAGCCTTAGCCGGCTTTCTTACGGTTTTTTTTTTTATCAATTACTATTTATATATGTTGTTTTTATCATTAATATGCTGGATGTGCAGGTTTGTCTTGTTTTTGTTGTCCCCCTGCTTGGTTTACTGGCTGCTCGTTCAGGCCCAGCAGGTTGTCCTGGCGGTGTATGTACATTCTATGGTTAATTTGATGTATTTTAATGAGTAATAAAGAATGATTACACAATTTCAAAATAACTTTAAATTAAGTAGACAAATTCAAACATTATAAACTATTATATGATAGATATATATATATACATATATATATAATATATATATATATATATTATATATATATATATATATAATATATATATATATATATTATATAATATAGTATATATATATAGATATATATAGCTATATATATATTGTACAAAGATAGAAGAGAAGACAATCCAGTTGCCTCCATACTAAAACAGGGATGGGTTACACATGAATGGCCAGCTGTGAGCATCTGTGTGTATGTATACCCCACAGCGACATCGGTTTATACAAGCTTACCGCTTGACCAAGGGTCCTCGGTTCTAACTGAGGGGGCCACATTAACTCAATTTGCATGTAATTTGTTACAACCAGATATGATTAAACCTGAATAACACTCTTCCGTGGTTCATTTTGATACGGCAACAAAGGAACATGCAAGCTTGCACTCCTCATTTGGTGATGGTCGTAGTGTGTTGGATGTTGAAACATGGCGCTTGTCTCTATAAGTTGCATGTCTGTTCACGTAATTAATAAGTTGTAACAATTCTCTTGCAATTTGGCTTCTTACAGACCACGGATTTGAGTTAAATGAACCTTTATTATTATTATTGATTGCATAGCTTCTATCCTATTGATGGCGGTATCGGAGGGAGGTACTCGAAATGAAAGCGACTCTCTGGCTTATATACCGCCACGTAATCCCCAAAAAGAAGGGCTATTTATCAGGCTAGGATTTTTTTTTATTAAATAGGGTCTTGTAAGGGTGGATAGCAATTAAAATTGTGGTTATTGGTGTTAAGCAAAGATGAGCAAAAGATCTTGTCAATCAAATGTATGATCATAAATTATAATAATAATAGCACAGCCCTTCTTAAGAATAGGCTTATAAGCCACTATAAGGTGGCAGACAGAAAATGAGGGAGTTGTGGGAAATCGGGAACTAGGGGGTCATTGGGTAAAGAGACCTGAAGACTGGGGCATGGTGTAAAGTTTGGGAAAGTTGGGGATCATTGGGTATTAGGCTCGGCGCTTCAAATAAGGGGATAGGTACTGACGGTAGATGACGGATATCAATATATGTGAATGCCCCCCCCCCCACCCCCACCCCATTGTGATTTGATAGGCTTTGAACAAGATACGTTAGATTTGTTGACGTTGGACTCTTGATATGCAAATATAAGATCTGCTATTGGATATCCACTAAAAGCGGTTGTAGGATAGAGTTCACAGGCTACTCATAATTTTGATCGGAGGTAGGTGTGTAGGCACTTGGACCCTCAATCTAGAGCAACAAAGCAATGTTACCAACATCTCTCGATAGGGAATTATTGAGTCAGTATGGCAGCGATGCTGCTATTTATAGTCATGACAGTTTCTTTACAAGCTACCATCGCTATGTATGTTCTAGAAAGCAATATTGTTGTCAACGCTAGCCCCGTGTCGTTGTTGTTCACATTATCACATAGGCCTACAATTCGTGTGGTTTATTTATGTTCTAATTTATTTAATTACTAAGGGGTTTTCTGAGTAATTTATTTAAAATGTTACATGGAGAGTTTGATTTGAAACAAAAATAAGAAATAAAGCCGGTGTCGTGTGAAATGACAGTGTCCATGACCGTTCCATGGCTGGAATGAGTGTCCTACATATTTGTTTTCCATGCTTATGCACAATAGGTCAGTTAAATAGAATAAATAATGCCTTAAAAACTTAATTGTACAGAATCACGTTCTCCAGATTGTATTGAGAAACCTTTAAAACAACGTATCAAAAGTTTTCAAAATCAAAGGAGTGGAATTATATATTTTTAAAGGGGTAATGGTTATACAGGGTCATCAAATATGAAAAGGGTCAAAACGCGTCGAATCGAAAAGTATGCCAGCGTGTTCATAACCTTCAGGATTAAAAAAGTATAGTTTTGCCCTATCTGCAGCCGCAGGTTGTAGTTTCAATAGTAATGAGTCAAAATAGGTTCAAGGTCCAATGGGGTTGTGGTTAGATTTAGATATAATCGTCGTTATAAAAGTGGTGTCAAATAGTTCGTCTAATGGTACAGGAGGCGAAAATAGTGGTTGCACCATCTATATATCGTTGCATAATGGAACGCAAAATGTGACTGGGGACTACATGGTCTACGGGAGGTCACTTGTCATAGCTCTGTAATTCTTATATAGAACGTTCAAACAAGGAGTCTATTTACATTTACTTATAGTGGGACAAATTGAGCAATTTACAGCCAGTCCGATCAAATTTTACCCCTTGAACTGTTATGTGCCGATTGTACTGAAAACTATAACCCATAGATATGGCAAACTATACCTTTTTTAAACCTTAGGAGTAGTCCAATAAAGTGGTACATCATTATTTTAAATCAATTTGAACAATTCTAATTTGTTGCCCCTGTACAAACGTTGCCCCCTTATTTCAACATGTTCCACTAGGTTGATTTTGGTAAACTTTCACTATATCATTTTTGGACAATTTAACAGTATATTAACACCAAAATTGTTTCTTTTGCAATTTGTTTTGGGTCAAATCATAAAATTACTGGACTAACATCAATTATTTCAGCATTGAAGCCTACAGACTCGTCTATAATGTTACGGTTTATTCCGTATATGTTAACATGGTAGATATGACACTTTCTCATGAGTCTCAGCTTCGTTACATCCAGCGATATTTATATAGCGTCTTTCCAAGATTCCATCAAACCGCTTTACATTTATTCCGCTGCCACTAGGAAATCATCAGAATCATTTGGTTTCCTTTAGGCGGCTGCCGGTGTGAAAGTAATCATTAGACTACGGTAGGTATATGGTCCGGGCTCCATAGACAACGGAATAAAGCGTGAAACTAATGTTGCGTGAAGAGTCAACTGAATCGATTGCCCTATTGTTCACCATTGTTCCCGGACTGTGAGCCCGGAGGACTATATCTCCTGCCACACCGGCTTAGCGCTGAAATCTTATCTCAAGTGTGATATTCCTCAAACAGTTTCCCATTTTTACACCTGGGTAGAGAGAAGCAAGCGAGGTAACGTGCATAACATGTTGAACGCAGCGGAACTTAAATTTAAAAGGTATGGAAATTAATGGTTGACTTTATTATGTAATAAACAGTACTCAGCTGCATAGCGCCCATTCTTGGACAGTTGTCAATATTATTAACAGGTGTTGTTTACTTTCCTTTCTTTTGTTATGGAATTGCCTCATATGTTAAAGATGACATCCCCGCCGACAAGACACGCAACCTGTATAAAATGAGCAGCACCCTGCATCAATAGCTTCTACGAGAGAACATCACCAAGACCTACCAAACCGCGGACACATCAGCTACTGACCAGACCAACACCGAAGCACGAGACATTGCAGAAGAACTTGGCACCGCAGGCAGAATGGACACCATGGCAAAAAGACAAGCATTCATCACGCTAAAAGACCACAAAGAGAAATTTGCCAACAAGCTACCATGCAGACTCATAAACCCAGTCAAAAGTGAAGTCGGACCCATCAGTTAATCCATCCTCGACAGAATCAACCAGAGCAACTTCACTCAACCAGTGGTTCAACTCGACTTCAGTTATAGAATGGTTCCAGAAACTTGACGACAAGGACATCATCGTCGACTTTTACCCATCCATCACAGAAGACCTACTTAAGAAAGCACTGACGTTCGCCAAGAAATACCCAGGCAGGGCACCGAAATCATCCCCATTCCAGAAAGCCGGTGTCATATACTACAGTGTCCGTGTGACTGAGTGTCCTACCACCCATCTGTCTATTGTATTCTCCATTGAGTGCTGAACGCATCATTTGTTTCAGCACTGTACTCAAATGGCCTCGTCTACAAGGTCACGGTTTATTCCGTACATGTTGCTATGGTAGCTATAGACACTCTCTTATGGGGGACACTCAGTTTCTTTACACCGGTTCTATTCGACGGAGGCAACCCTTGGAAAAAAGAGAGATAATGACTTGTGTCACCAAAAGAGAAATAATGACTTGTATCGAAAACAAAAGAAAAGTAATGGCTTGTGTCACAACCTGTTCGACGTCACCATGGGCAGCTACGACAGAGCTGAAGTTTGTGATCTCATCGGCTTGTACATCCTCAACATCCTATCCAAGAAGTTCGACAAGGGAAAATACGACTCTACAGACACGACGGCTCAGCAGTTTTACACAGAACATCTGGCACCGCATCCGAAAGAACCAGGAAAGATATCACCAAGACATTCAAATATTTCGGCCTCAACATCACAATCGACTGCAACCTGAAAGTCACCAACTTCATTGACATCACCCTCATCTTGGACATTGGCAAATACTACCCATACCACAAGCCCAACGACCAGTCTACGTCCACACGCTCTCGAACATCATCAAGAAATATACCTTCGCCAACGCATCGGCATTCTAAAACGACACTATGAAGGCCAGCGGATACAACGAGGAGCATGCAGGACGAGCCGCAAACTCAAACGTGACATCACCTGGTTCAACCCGCCTTTCAGCAAGAACGTCTCCGCTAACATCGGACGATCATTCCTCAAGCTCAGCGACAAACATTTCCCAGCCGGATCCAAACTCAACAATATATTCAACCGGAACACCGTCAAGATCAGCTACAGCTGCATGCCCAACGTCGCCAGCATCAGGAAACTGTGCCAACTAAAAGGAAACTGGGCGGAACCACTTCAAGTTGAGATTCAACAACCACAAGACATCCTTCAGAAATGAACAGCACATAACTCTCCAAGTACGCGTGCCAGCTTAAGAAGAACAACCACCAACCCTGCGACATCACATGGTCAATCGTATCCAGCGCCCGATCGCGCGACCGTACACCAGCGGAACCAAGAAATTTGCCTCACCGAGAAGCTGACAATCATCATGCCGACAGACGCCGACTATTCAACAAGCGACCCGAACTGATATCCAAGTGCCGCCATTGTCATGAGAACAAATTATACTTAGCAAAGCACTCCTGCATCACCTAGGAAACTACGACCACCATATCTCTCCACCATCCGCAATTGCCGACGTCTATCTCATGCCGCTCTCTATGAGTATTAACTTTTTTCTACCACGTCCGCAACACCGCTACATATCTTCCACATCCAACGAATAGGATGTTCTGATGTTCGCACAAGCGTTAAACTCTTCAGTAACAACTACCGTTCCAGCAGGTTCATCCACATATCTTGCTCTACTTTCTAACATTTATAATTCTAGTGGTCTATTACATAAAGCTTCAGACCTGTCAAATATTGTAGAACTCTGTACGTCAGGTATAACCCGGCATACGACAAGGTCCCGGACAAGGTTTGATAACTTATACCACAACATTGGACCACTGATTATGAGGATGATCTATTTTTGTAACATAATTTGCATCAAGAGCGTCTATAAAATAAGGCATTTTACTAGTTTTAGAGATTTTGGCTTTCGTACTTTTATTTTATTCAGTCATTCCCTCATCCATCATTCATTTATGCATCCGTGCATTCATTTTATTCAATCATGCATTAATTAATTCATTGTATACGCTAATTCATTCATTCATTCCATGCAACTCATTCCTTCATTTATTCATGCATGCATTTATTCATTGGCGTTCATCAAAATACACAAAAACAACCCTGGGGCTGAAATGCATGATAATATCAGAAGTGAAATATTCAATAGTAAGCAAGCGTATAATCAGTGGCTCATTGCGTAGAAAGAGCAGGATAGTCTTGTAGCACCATCCTTGACTTTCCAAGTTGAGCAATCTTGAATATCGTATCATCATATCATATCAAACTTTATTTCAATATCATCACTTATAACTTATATCAGTAAGTTGTGATGTCCAAATATAACAAGTTTAGTTAAATACAATGTTTTTAAATTTTAAAGAAAATATGACCCTAAACAGGCATCTCCTTTAAAGACTAACAGTAGTTTTTTTTAAAAACATAAGCATTTCTTTGAAATTTTAATCTTCCATCCAAGACAGAGGCTTCGATCCAGTCGCCATCATAATTATCCAGCCAGCATCTCACTGATCTTAACTATGCGGACGATCTCGGCCTCACGACTGATCAACTGTGCGATGACTTGTTAAAGTAATAACAGCACATTTTTGAAGAGCGCCCCCCCCCCCCAATTTTCAAAATTTGAGATTTTTGAACAGTTGTGTTGGTAATTGTCTAGTAAACTATACCTGCAAGTGCCATATGCTCAAAAATACTTATTTGTCATATCAGAATCGATTTTGCAGTTAGAATCGGGATCCCTAATTGTAATTTAATGGCGGAGCTGGAAACGCCAAATTTATGTCCGGCTATGATGAAATTATGTCACCTCACGAAAATGATCTCTAACATTGCATGCCTGAACCGGTGTAGAAGTAATTATTGTCCGGCGTACTCAAAGTCCGGGAACAATGGTGAACAATAGGGCAATCGATTCAGTTGACTCTTCACGCAACATTAGCTTCACGCTATATTCCGTTATCGTCTATGGAGCCCCGGACTGTGGCTCCCGCCGGACTATATCTGCTTTCACACCGGAACAACTAACGGATGAGCGTAGACACGTACATGGCGCAATTTCCTGACTATTTCATATTGGAAGGACGTTTCCAGCAGCCGTTGAATTATTATCGGAGATCTCCGATATTAATTCTAATTACAAAATTCCTTCTTTTGCGGCACATAGATAGTTTTGAGCTCTACCATTCACAGGTATTGTTTACTAGTCAATTACCAATGCAACTGAGCAAAAAATCTCAAAATGTCCGGAAAATTGGGTGTGCGCTCTTCGAAAAATGTGCTGTTATTGCTTTAATATCCTTGGAGAATACTGCAGCCAAGGTCGGTCTCTTTCTAAGTACAAAGAAGACCGCATATGCGACCATTAATGAAGGTGAGAAACGTCTATCAATATGAGGTCAGCAACCATGGAATGCCTGTATCACGCATCTTAACACCTTAGATATAGCAAAGTCAACAAAGCAATAGCCTTTTTAGAGCCTGTGTTCTTCTAATGGAACCTGGATCATGAAGAAAGGGCTCCAAGTTTGCCTTGATGGCACAAACATGAGGCTTCTCACAAGGGTTCAGAACTTCTGACTGCGTGAGCACATTGGTACAGGACCGAAGATCTGATTTACGGAGACCTTCCTCCCATCTCTGCTACTTTTTTGTTTTTAAAGAGTTCGCTTTTCTGGCCACTGCTGTCGCGCTGAAGGCCAGGTTGTATCTGATGTAATATGTTTGAGACATCTGTACCCTAAAAGAGGACATAGACCTTTTAACCAATCAATCAATTTAGGAATACGCAATACGAAACTGTGGACCCTCCTATCCGCCAGAGACATCCTATAACGTTGTGAATGGAATCTCGGCTGCGGCCACTAGATGTTGATGATCATTGATAATATAAGTATTTTAAGACAAGAATAAAATGCTCAAACCCAACTTGTACCGGGAGAAGAAACAACCCAAGACTAATAATTCGACGTTTCGACGAAATAAAACGCGCCTTTTTAAGTATATATAAAACACTTAAAAGTCAACTGAAAATACAACAAACCATCTCTGCAGTGAGAACGCTGAGTGCACTATGTTGAGTTACATTCCAAAAGAAGAGTATTGTAAACTTTATTGATTTTGTGGTATTTGTTGAAATGGTTATTTTGCTAATAATTTCAATGCAATCTTGACGATATTTTCTGGGACAAGGTAGGCATACTCTCTAAATGTACATGAGTGAAATTTCACTCCTCAAAAGAGGAAACTCTTAACCCTCCAAAATGATGGTTTTGTCTTAAAAGAGCTAATCCCCACCAAAAAGAGTGAACATCACTCAAAAATAGTGCATCTTGTTTTCGGTTGTGCCGTCGTTTCATCCTCCAAAGTGGTGTCCTTCCGTTGTAACTCCTCAACGAGTGGAAATCCCCTCTTTTTTGGAGTGATTTTTTCTCCTTTTGAGTGGAAATCACCTTTTTACGTAGCAAACCACTCCTTTTGGAGTGGTTTACAAGAGTTTCACTCTTTTGGGAGTGAAATTTCACTCGTTTACATTAGAGAGTATGGAATGAAAAGGTAACATGGGTACTGTACATCCCTTGAGGCCAATCACAAGGCGCGTATCTTCCTCTGGTGTAGCTCAATAACTCCGAGTTGAATATTGCTCTGCTAATCATCTTTCAAAAGTTTTCAAAGAACTCTATAGCTGAGACCATTAAGTTTAACAACCTTTTTTACTTGCAATATAAAATACCTTATAAATATTCCTATTTCATCAGTTTTATCCCAAATCGGAATCATATCTATTTTCATTGATCTCATAAGGACTTAGAGATCTGCTTGTGCGAATGACCTTTACCAACCGCTTATACCATCCATGAATACTTTGCCCCGGCCCCATGTGGGAGAATTCTGCTCCATAATATTTGTTTCGATATCAAGTGATTCCAGAATGATAATGATCAAAGCGTCTTTCAGTTTGCTCAATGGTGGCATGAATACAAATTGTTACTGCATATACCTGGAAAACATCAACACCCGTATTCATTTTACTCTCTTTGTTCTTTTCATTTGGCTCCTTTGACAAAAAGCCTAAGGTTAAAGGCTGACTCAGATTTTGAAATATAATTTATATATGTAGTAATTAAAAATAGTCATCTAGAACTAAAGATAGTAACCTAAAATACGTAATTACAAAGTTAGAGATGAATCGCATTTCTCCTTTTCATGCAGTAAACATTTATGCACTGTATAACAGTGTCATAGGATACCGTGTATTACGAAAATTCCGGATCCGGAATTTTATAACAAAGTTGTGATTTTCTATTTGAAGGACTTTGATTTGAGCTTAGTTATTTCACCCAGTGATTAGTATATGGACAAGCATTATTTATATGCAAAAACACGATTTGTTTGAAAATTGAGCGCGCCTTAATCGGGAAATCTCTGAGTCAGCCTTTAAACGAGGAGAGTATACTTTGTATCTAGCGTATGAAGGGTTGAATTAGAGAATTTAATTCGTGGAAGAAACTTTCATGTTTGTCTTTTGCAACCACATCAAAAAGGCAAAGAATACTGCTTGTAGGTGACGCATATAGAAAACACAAAAACACTTTTTAGTGTATAACCATTTCATGTACAACTATTAATTAAAAACTAATCTGGGTGATCATCATGAACATCATAGTTATATTTGTCAACTGTTACGACGTCTCTTGGTAGCCAAGGTGCGAAATACTCTTTTTAACACCAAAATGAGCCTTGTGCACAAAAGATCTGAATTTGATACATTAATGCTGATTTAATATGATTTGAATCAAATTGTTTGGTTCAAGAAACTGGAATGCCCCAATTACAATTCAATAATGATATACTCAATGTTAAGATCTACAGTCTTACTTAATCAGTGAGTTATCAGAAAGCGTAAAAATATTTGAAATTTGAGGAATAGCTTAAAGTGACGGATAAGTCTGTAGCATTTCATAAGTTCCTTTTTTCAACTGAAGAATTGAGAGTATAGGAAGAAAAATGGCAGTGTCCGAGATACGGGTCTCCATTCAATTATGTGTTGTAGTAAGTGTCCGTAAACGGACAGTAGTGTAATGACTAAAATTTCCGATTTTGTATTATTAGGTCGTTTCTCTCTTATCGTTTGCTAGGGTAGTCCCTAGGTACCGTACTTGCTACATCATGCACAAAATCGGATTGTATGTTTTTTTTTCGATTTTCTGATTTAGCAAATCACACTGATAGTTGCCTTTAAAAGTCCATTGTGACGGGCTATGTCCATAATTACAAGAAGCGTTGCAGTTCAACGATTCTATGTTTCTCAAAGGATTGGTTAATTCCATGGATATTTCAGAAAATCAAGTTCTTGTTCGGAGCAGTCATTGAAAATAACCCTGTCCAGCGTTCAGACGACGGCAGCCCCGAACCCGGGTCCTTTGATCAAAACGAAAGAGATACCAATATCTGAACCACCCATCAGACCGCGAGAAAAATTACAACTTTGAAAATATGAAGTCTGCCGGAGACCGCTGCAGGTGCAGGGGGGGGGGGGTAGGACATGCCATCTCCTAACAGCAACAGCAATTCAAAACGGCATTCAACTCCGGGTGGTAGTCTGTTTCAAAGATTAACGGTAGGAGGCGCTCTACGCATATTCGAACGGTTACACACAACTTGACTAAAGAGGGCTTGGTCACGAATATTTAAATCTAATGACGTTATTGGAAATTACACTATTTGCAGCGGGGTTAATCCAATAACCCCAACGGATTTTTGAAGTCAATATTTTCCTTAATTTACCATGATATTACTAAGATCTTTTTGAACAAAAGGTTTAAAAGATGATTTTTTTAATGTCACTGAGGACCGAGAATGCCTAGTAAAGGCACCGTAGCCGTTCACCAAATTACCGTTTGAATCCCCAATGCCCAAATCGAGAGATCCGTGTCCTACCCCCTGGCTGGTGTTACCCCCAGTAGAGGGGGTAAAGTTACTATGGGGGGTCAAATGTTGGAACTGCTCCTAAATTATGTAATATAGCTCAAATTATTCCTTAGTAACCAGGAGTAAAAAGGTCATTGGGTCACGGGTCACGTGCGTGTGGTGCCTTCCTTTCAAAGATATTTGCGGAAGATAGGCTAAAGGTATTGTTTAATCAAGAGAACGGTCAACGTTTGCAATATCTAGATTTCTTGAAAAAAAATATCAAAAAATTTATTAAAATACGAGTCAAAATATGCTTTTTATTTTACATAGGGTTGGTTCCCTTTAATAGGAGGGGTATGATGTCCCCATCCCCATAGAATCCTACAGGGAATTTTGTACCCCTCTCATTATAACAACAAGAAGATGATGAAAGTGCAAAAGCATTTCATATTTGGAACAGTATCTTTATTATTCGCAAAAGTTATATTTTTCTCCGAATTTTCCGGTGTTCAGATATTGGTATCTCGTTCGTTTGATCAAAACCTTCTGGGCTGCTGCTCTACAGTAGTAGTTCAAGACGACGGGGTTGTCCCTCGACGACACTAATATTCCGCAGTACAGTAATCAAAGAGTTACCACCTAAAGTTCGTCTGTCGCAAATGTCCACTTAAGGACCGCAAACTGGAATCATTTTTGATTAAAAAACTGAAGCTCTTTTGGCTTGACAGATGACAGCAGACAAATGGCTTGTACATATACAGCTCCTGCGGTGTCTATAATGTCAATTGATCCTGACTCTATACTGCACTGATCTACCAGACTGGAGATCCAAAACTAACTACCGGCCCTTTTCCTCACAGAAAAAGAAGTCTGTATGTCTTTCTGTAGTAGTTTTTTCCGTTCCCCAATTCACATGCATAAACTAGCCTAATATGTTCAATTGACATCACAACACAAATGACATAAAAACATACAGCATCTCTACTTTAAGTGGTTCCTTTCCAATCACAATGCATAACTTAGCCTAATGCTGTCCAATTTGGTCACACATAAATGGCACAGGCATAAGCACTCATCATTTTACATAATAACATCATGGAGAAAACCACCTTATTTTGCTATCTTGGTTTGTTTGCCAACAAACCAGCAGACTGGAAAAACCCAGACTATTACAGTAATATGATGACAGGTAGAACCTGAGAAGCGAGCGCTCAGATCACACTTTGGATTCTGTCCTATTTGTTTGAATATTTACCAATCGTCATCAACATAAGGAGTAACATGAGTGACATAGTCTTTTTCAAAGACTTAATGGGCTAGCTATGATGCAATGATCTCTACTCTAGTCTTAAGCACATCGGACAAAGACTCGACTAAAAGGTTTAAAAGTGCTGGCACAAATATTTAAATTCTAAATGAGCATTGGAAATTTCACTGTTATAATTCAGAAGGGTTAATTCACTAACCCCAACGGATCATTTTTGAAGTCAAAATTTTGTTCCAAAATGATAAGACTTATCTGAACGAAGGTTTAAAGGTCCAGGGGAAAATGAGATGATTAAACCTACTCCAAATGTGGGTGTATGGGGACATTCCATTCCAATAAACAGGGAAAGAAAAAAGAATAAACTCCATCATAATACCAAGTGACAGTCAGTAGTGGAAAATATGATTTTCCAGAGTCAGGTCATGTGTGTTGAGTAGATTCACACCAGTAACCTGGAATTTATATTACTCTCTGAAAAATCACTACCACCCAAATGATTGTCATCACCAACCCAAATATTGGAATGCTTTCTGTCCCTCTTGTAGACTTGAAACAAACCCAAATCTTCTATTTGCTTCCTGGTACCTTTAAAAGGTGGATTGTGTAAATGTCACTCCTACTACGCGGGCTGCCATAGAAAATGCACGTAATTGACTTACCGTTGGAAAATACCAAATCCAGCAGTTAGTGTCCGGCCCCCTGTTTTACGTGGTATTATTCTTTATACTTCCCAGCCGAAAGTATGACAGCTTTGTCATTTGTCAAAAAAATTGTTTTTTACGTAAATCAGCAAGCCCTCTATAAAATCTCGGGAAAAAAAAAAAGTTTATACAAATTAAAACGTAAATTTATAATTAATTAAAAAAAAAAAAGGAACATTTCGTGATCCACAAACTCGTCCCCCCCCCGACTAAAAAAAGTTGAGATTTTTATATCATCTGGACCATTAGCCTTAGTAATCCCCACGGGTACATGTGCAAATTCGGCCATATCTGTAAGAAAAGAAAATTCGCAATTTTGTATTTTCTGTCCGAAAAGAAATTACAGCACAGTAGCCTTGGGAAACAAGCAAATGATCAATAAAACAAAACCCAAAATAGATCAACTCAACTTTGTGAAAATAAGCTTTATCAAGGATATTCTAGTGAACACGTGAATAAACAGAGGTGTTGAATCACGAAATGCACCTTTAACCCCAAACAAAAAAAAGGAGCTCTCGGTAGCCATACCTTTGCACTTTGACCCCAATTATAAAATGCCACAAAAGATGGGTATGGCTTAGTAGTTTTTCATGTAGCAAGGAATTTTGCCTATCGATGTACCGTTTCCGAATACAGCAATACGGCATATTTAATTAGCTATATTTGCATACCTAAGCTACCTATATATATACTTTCAGATTGCAAAACCAGATGCGCACCATATGCAGCGAAGGAAGGGGAAATTGTGCTACCGCACCTGTACCATTTTCAAAAAATATAGCGATTGGGCTTATTTTGCATATAATTAGCTCATTTGCAGGTTGCCATACCTATTTGCAAGAAAATATGCCCCAAAATTCTAATCGGGAAAGAACTCTTCAAACCCACTTCCTTCCAAGTCGCATCTGTTTTACGGAACTCTAGATTAAATTGTACACAAGCCTTGCTAGGAAAAAACTTCTTAAATTAGATATTAGGAACAAATCACAATTAGCATATTTTACACCCAAAATACCACTTTCACCCATTTGTGATTACAACAAGATGTAGTAATTGTAGTCTTTCATGTAGCGAGGGAATTTTGCTTATCCGAGGTACCGTTTCAGCGATACAGCAAATTATGCATATGTAAGATTAGTTCATTTGCATACCGAAGCCACATATATCACATGCTTTGAAAATTGCAAAAAAATATGGCACCATGATTAGGCCCTCTCATGCAAGCCAAAGGACTGTTGATATCCGATGTACCATTTCAAAAATATAGCAATTATATTATTGATTTTTGCATATTAATAGCTCATTTGCATACCTAATTTGCAAGAAATATGCCCAACCATCTAGTCAGGTCAGAAACTCTTCAACCTCTCATTCCACCAAGGTACCATCATTATATACACCTATGGAACTCTGGATAACTTGTACACAAGCCTGTGTGGGAAACTTTTCTTAATTGTGCAAATTAGACATAATTAGCAGTATTTTTGCCTCAAAATCTAATCAGGTGAGAAACTCATCACCCGCTTCCTTCCACAAGTAAACAGCATCGGAGCCCTACGAAACTACAGATAAACCGTACACAAGCTTTTACATGAAAGGACAGAGAGCCGGACAGACCCCCAGACGAAAAGTGATTGCTAAAGGTAAGTACATAGTGTAATGCCGCTCTTACCGCTTTGCCGCTTTCTGATGATTGAAATTTACGTCACTACGCAAGAATGTCAGAATCGCTAGCGGTGAACCAAGCGGCAAGCGTCAAGTCGATAAAGCGATCTCCCTGCCGCTCGGGCCTGCCGCTTTTCACAAAGCGGCAAATCGAATTGAGTTGACTTGAATTCAACTTTGGAGCGGTTGCCGTCGAGACCGTAGTTCAAGCGATAGCGCCGCTGGAATATAAATAGCTCATTCCTGCAAGCGCGTACCCAACGGTTTGCCCGCTGAGCGGCAAGCGGCATGAACTATTAATGACCTTAAGTCTCTGCCAGAACAAAGTTGAGAATCTGATATGGCAGTTCGTGTTAAAATATCAAAAGCATTGAATTTAGCAAATAATAGTTTGGTAGTGACACTGTGCGTAGTGATTACTATCCTCAAAAACAAAACACAATTTAAAAATAGGCCTTAATTAATAAAAAAAAAAAACCATCGGTTAACATCCTGGAAAATGTTTGTATGTTTTGTAATTTGTAAACAGGATTGATGATTTTAAAAGATGATGGGAAAGAATGTCATGACTTAAAAATGCCTGGTAAAAGCTAATTATAAGTCTATTGGGTCTTTGATAAAATATGATGAAAAATTGAATAATTTCTTGTACCCTCAATCGTCTGGACTTCGAACAAAAAGGCCTGTGGCTAAGGCTAAAAACAACATACACAACATACACAACAGGCATAGGCCTAGCTATGAACCGTAGGGCAGCGCAAGTAGACTAGGCTACTGATGAAGAAGGAGTAGGCTCTAACTTGGGTTAGGCTGTACCTTTTGGTTTTGCTTGTCGCGACTGAGCCGCGTCATTTTCTGACCTTTGTAATGTAACGTATTAAGCCATAGAAAATGTTTGTCCTTTCTAGGTGGGAGGATAATGTAGTGTGTCAGAGGCTTGCAGAGCTGCAGTCCCCCGGGCTCCAGCTTAATCCTAGCCAGGCCTAGTAGACCTAGCCTAGCCTCCTACTAGGGCTAGGCTAGCCTTTTGCCGTTTTTTTTTTTTTATTTGTTATGGACAAACTCAATCATGTCATGATTAGGTAAATGGGAATACATGGAATAGCTGCAAGTTAACTGGACCAGATTTGGTAATTTATTCAATAAATTATCTATTAAAGTTTATGCAAAAGTAGACAAAACTCATAGTCATCGATACATGTACATGCAAGATGCATAGTCATTAGCTAGTTCGTTCACGGTGCGTCATGAGCGTTGGACATTAACGTCGTCCGTACCTACCTGGGCTATCGTAGCGAAAAAAGCCAGAGCAACCACGGGCTAAGTATAGCCTACTACGGAATAAAATCCACGGGAAAGTCACAAACAGAACCGGGCCGTAAGATGAACCGAACTTCTCATCTGGGCCTTGCAAAACTACACTACTCATGATGCATTGATGGTATGTGTAGTACTCCAGGGGTGAAAATGTGTACAAATGCCCGTAGTCTAGACGATTTCGAGGGATCCGAGTCAGACTATTATGACCATTCACTTTAAATTCGGTCATGGACATGATGTAGTTAGGTTGCTAAGGTCTTTTGCCGGTTCGAAGTCTCAGCATCCCCTCATCCCCTCTGATGAAAATAGTGGTTTTTTTGACATGGCTTGTGAAGGGCGCAGGTAAACAGCGGGTGTTGTGGTGGGGGTGGGTGGGGGCTGCGGGTACAAGGGGGGGGGGGGGGGGTAAAGAGGTCTGGCTTGACACAGTATTAAAGTACAGCCCTGTGTGTACTGGTAGCCTTGATTTTGCTGGTGTACCGAAAACACGAGAGCTGTGCCCTTGGATGGAATTCGAAGTGCACCTTGGGTAATCTCAACTCCACAACATTTTTGCAAACTAATTTTATTTACGTCATTGAAAATACCGCGTGTTGTTTAATCATTGCAAGCAATAATTTTTAAAATATCGCACAACATGATCATAGGTTTAATGTTAGAAAACACGTAACATAAAAAATAAATTTGCGAGGAAAACAAAATATCCAACAGAAGGGAAGGATAAAATAAATTAATTGTGAAAAAGCGGACACAAATTGAATTACAATTTTAAAGATGGCGAATCTCTGTCTGGTACCCGTCGATTTATAACTCCGTAGGAGTTAACGGTAAGAACGAAAAGGGGGATCAAATGAGGGTCGGTATTTTCATGTCAGACTATAGATTTTCAATAGCTTTCAATACGTGTATACGCATTATCTATAAGAGCTTCGCTTCGCGCTCGCTTATAATACTTAGCTCAATCTCTATCTTGGGATAACACCTGGGATGATCTCAACATAGCACTCGGAAAATTCAATTTTTTCTCTTCCATAATAAACAAAGTACTTTTACCGTGAAAAATCTTTTCTCAAGTAAAATTGAAAAATAAAATAAAAAAAATATATTTTTAGTCACAAAATGGAGGACACTATAACAACCTCCCCCTTAAAAAAAAAAGAAAATTTGAATAAAATGAAACGTTCTAAAATCTGGCTTTATACCTTTTTTGGTGGTTAACGTCTATACAGTTTACGCAGTGCAAATTTTACCCCATTTATAGTATTCTTGCATTGCTGCCCTCAGTCTATATTATAAGTTGTAATACTACAGGGTGTCTCAGAAAGAACGTTACCCTCCAGAAACGGCCATTTTTGCTTACTTAATCAATTTGTATCCTTGGTTTAGTTTTACATTATGAAAATATGTACTTTTATGAACATATGGTGAAAACAAGAAAGAAAACGGTGAAAAAATAACCAAACAGTGACTATTTCCCTAAAAATGATGCAAACCTACTTTGTCCACGGCTAGCAATAGCAGAGGAAACCATGGATGCAAATATCCCCAACATAAACATGTTTAAGAAACTCCTGGCCAATAATACTCTCAAATTCCAAGGTCCATTGCTGGTTCTAGAGTTTATTGTTCAGTTCTCTACGCACTACAGCATTATTTAAGGCTGATTGTCCTGTTCTTTGACGACCATATCTCTCTCCCTCCTTACACCTTTTTAGAGTCTTGCCATGCTCCAGAATTTTTCTGTTCCCTTGATTGCCATCTTACTAGGAAACCTACTTCGATGGAAAACGTTTACCCATTCACGATTAACGATGGTCCTTAAACCCAAGAGCAGTTCAGTAGAATATGCCATTGTAGGAATCAAGCCCAATGCCATTGTTTAAAAGTGCGCTTTAACCAAATTCATATTTGCATTATGATGGGAGACGGATGAGTGGATTTAGGTCACTCCATTCTGAAGAACAAATTAAGTACATGTGTCAGGTGCTTCTTAGGCAATACATGTGAACAAATTAATTAAATCGGAGGACTTACGTGTGCTCAAATCCATAAGAATTACAATGTAGATGATTCTCCGTTATTGCTAGCCGTGGATAAAGTAGGTTTGCATCATTTTTAGGGAAATAGTCATTGTTTATTTTTTCACCGTTTTCTTTCTTGTTTTCACCATATGTTCACAAAAGTACATATTTTCATAATGTAAAACTAAACCAAGGATAAGAATTGATTAAGTAAGCAAAAATGGCCGTTTCTGAAGGGTAACGTTCTTTCTGAGACACCCTGTAAATGTTCTGATCACAATATTTAGGCAGATCTGCACAAGGCATTTGTCAAGACATTTTCTTTTCCTTTGATATGTCTTATGTCCAGATTGTATTCTTGTAGAGTTAAAACTCCACCTTACGAGTCTCTGATTTCTAGTTTTCATCTTGTGATTGAAAGTCAACGGATTATGATCTGTGTACATTAGAACTGCGTACACTGTTGTTGATTAGTTTTTCTGATGTTTGTCAACTTCTTAGAGAAATAACATACAGCATTTTCATCTACCTGCATGATAACTCCACCACAGCCTACGTGACTGGCATCAACTGCCAACGTGAATTGTTTCTGAAAGTCCTGCGCAATCAAAACTGCGCATTCAGCAGAAATTTGGACAGTTTGTCTCGTAATACCCGACTTTAAGAATCTCACGAGATCCCTTTTGCTCTGTGGTGTGAGGAAGTTCTCAATTAGTGAGGGATGAATTGTTTGCACAGGGTGGAAATGGGAGTACATACTTTTCTATTGATCGATTTTTTTGTCAATGAGACCTAAGCGAATCATTTTCTGGAGGGGCAAAATTCGTGCGTTGCCATTTTCCTAAGAAATCCAATATGGCCGCTATCACTCTCAAATTCATTCAAATGGCCATACTTGCTGCACTTAATCCAGGTTTTAAAGCACGAGGAATTCTTTGGACCGGTTATTGACTTGATTTGATCAGCAACATTACCATCAAATCCAATATGCCACCATCCTAAAACCCAATATGCCCTGAAATCATTCAAGTGACCATAACTCATAGTATTTTGTGATAGGGCATAATTCTGCG
The DNA here is from genome assembly GCA_023653785.1 of Ophioderma brevispina. NCBI lineage: Eukaryota > Metazoa > Echinodermata > Ophiuroidea > Amphilepidida > Ophiodermatidae > Ophioderma > Ophioderma brevispina. Next base: position 24,951 of record JAMKCH010073750.1, on the reverse strand, counting down.
CTTCTTTACCCAGTAGGAACCCTCATATCTGACATTTCAAGTGTGTTAACAAGCTTACCAATCAAGATGGAAGCCAATATGGCTGCCTTTTAAGATCTTTAAAACTACGATTTGTCATATAGTCCCATAATTATACTGGCCGTCATTTTTGATTTTAAGTATGTTGTCAAAACAATATACCAGATACGAGTATTAATGCTCAAAGACATGCATCTTCATACTTTATTTAAACTTTAATAATCATTGTTGGAGTGTTTAACTAAATACAACACAAAAAGAAAAGAACAAATTAAAAAAAAAAAAAAAAAAAAAAAAACAGCCACATTGGCCCCCATCTTAACATTTTGCAAGGGGGGGGGGGGGGGGGTAAAAAATATGGGGGGGGGGGGGGTTGGGGGGGTTGTTAAAGAAACAGAAATTCCAGATAGAATGTTCAAATGGTCAAATACTTATCCCATACCTTAATTTACACCTTTATAATAATAATTAGTTAATGTACACTACATATAATACACATATAATGTGGTTTTACTATTTTTTAAAGCGGCTAATATTGCTGCCATCTTGAATTTTGAAAATGTCCATTACAGAGAAATGCCAAAATAAGGGTTTCTAGTGTATCAATATCCATGTATCTCATAGGTGTAAAGGCATAAGCATGTATATAGACACTGGAATTAACGTCCTCTAAACGGCAAATTGCAGAACACTTGACGTGTTCGGATGTGTTGGCAATGCATTCAGAGGTGTTAAAGTAACACTTGGAGAGTGTGATCAATTGTAACAGATTTTGAACACCTGCGGAACATATTTTAGGTGTTTCAACCTGTATTCAAGTAGCGTAAATGGGTAATGGAGGTGTTAAGATCATTTTTAATGATTCTGAGAGCATATTTGAAACTTTGAGCAGCCATATTGGATTTTGTGGCATGGTAAGCTAAATTACTTTAACCAACACTTTCTCGTGCTCAACACCGGAGTACCGAGAAATTTTGTCTCTATCGGAAATACTTAAGGTTAGTGTTTTTGGACCATGGTAAGCAAGCCATATTGTATTTTTCAAAAATGGACCCGTAGCAACTTTTGCACACCCCCAAAAATTATTGGCTTAGGGTCCTAATGTACTAAAATCTATCAATAGAATAAGTCTACCTATTCCATCCTCAGGCTGTGTGTCTAAAACTCTACCTGACTAATTGGTTTCACTTTGCTGGTGATTAGCCCTTATTGCCATTGTCCTAAACATGCCTAAGTATAATGATTTGAATGGCCAATTCACTTTTTACCAGATTCACAGTCAAATCTGCCTGATATAAATTCTCAAACAATTGATGGAGCTGTCTGTCTCACGAGTTCTTCCCATGTCTGGCTGTACACAAGGAGGTCGCCTCACAATTTTCTATGTCTGCGACTACTCTGTTTACTAATCTTTGGAATGTTGCGGCAGAATTTTTGAGACCAAATGCCATTCTTTTGTATTGGTAAAGACCGTCAGGCGTACAAAAGGCCAACAATTCTTTGGCACGGTCAGTGAGGGGAACTTGTCAATATCCCTTTAACAATCAAATTTGTTAACAAATTTGGCATTTCGAACTCTATGCAATCATGAATCCGCGGGATCGGAAATGAGTCGGTTTTGGAACAGAGGTTGACCTTCAGAAAATCTTTGACAAAGCAAAGTGAATCATCCGGTTTGGGAACCAGAATACATGGGGAACTCCAATCACAATTACTCTGCTCAATTATGTCATTATCTAACACGTATTTCACCTAACATTTCTGATATGTTGCAGTATGATTGGATTCACCCAATACAGATGTTGTTTGATCGGATCTGAATCGCCTACAATAATGTCATGGTTTATGACATATGTCTCACTGGGTACATCGGGAAATACATTTTCACACTTGTGAATTAATTTTTTCAATTCCCTTTGTTGACTTTCTGGGAGGTGACCTAGTTTCTTGTCTAAATTGACAAGTATATCAGAATTTTGACACAATAATCATTTTCGTTGTTTACTGTAGTGCTGTCTATGTTAGGTTAAATAATAATTCCCTTTTATTTGTAAAGCGTTTTTACCTTAATTTGATAAGGCGCTATATCAAATGTTGTTCCAGAAGGTCCAGGGAATTGATTTCACTCATTCTAGCAGGAAGACCTGGAAGACCATAAACCGACTCACCGGCAGAGTTTCTAAACCATCGAAATGCCCTGTGTCTGCTAACTCAATTGCTGAGCAACTGCTCGCAAATGGTCGTAGGATATTGATAAGGTTCACACTCGCTCTGTTAAAAAGAGATCATCAAACTTCGCCGAACCCCTGACGTGGACGGGTCACTTTCAACACCCTTCTCACTAGATGAGCTAACTAAAGATCAGCCAACTAAAGAGTGGAAAAGCCCAGGGGCCTTCTAATATACCAGCGGAGTTCCTGATGCACTGAGGCCCACGATGTCTTGAATGGCTCCAGGAGTTCTACACATGTTGCCTTACCGACCAATCCTTACCCAAGATCTGGAGGGCTACTATAATCGTACTCCCCAATCCAAAGAGGCATGTTGACAACTCCAAGAACTCCCGCCTAATATCACTACTGTGTGTTTCCTTCAAACTCCTTGAGAGGCTGATCCTGGCCCGGCTGGAGCTAGTCGTTGAATTCCATCTGCCTGGGCGAACAAGCAGGATTTCGCCGTGGCGCATGGCCGGAGCACTGTCCATCCGACTGTACAACTCACAAATGATATTGAGAAGAGCTTTGAAAAGCGTGGACCTTACTGCAGCATATCACCCCGTGTGGCACCAGGGCTTGACACGCAAGCTTCTCAGGATTATCCCGGATCGTCACCTTGTACAATTCATATGTCACATGCTTTCAAAACGTAGATTTGTTCTTGAGACCAGTGATGGGCAGAGCAGTCGACTGCGTCGTCTGAGGAAAGGAGTCCCATAAGGATCAGTATTGGCTCCCATGCTGTTCAACTTGTATATCAGCGACTTACCTCAAACAACATCTAGACAATATGGCTACGCCAACGATCTTGCCCTTCTTCACTCGGACAGAAGCTGAAGTAGAAAGTACACTTACTGCAGATATGGCCCTACTTTCTTTATGGCAGCATATCTTAAGAGCTGGAGACTCAAGCTGAGTAAAGCTAAGACCAGCACTATCACCTTTCATCTTAACACCAAAGAGGCTCACAACCAGCTCCAAATCAACCTCAATGGAGCGACTCTGCCATACAATCATACACCAACTTATCTGGAGTGATGCTTGATCGGCAGCTTACTTATCGGCAGCATCTCGAGTCAGGGTGCCAGTCCATCCACTCTACGCACCACCGCCCTGGCTCTGGTTTACAGCAATGCTGAATATGCCACTCAATCATGGTGCAATAGCTCTCACACAAAAAAGCTGGACACATTACTCAACGAGACCATGAGAACCAGTACTGACTGCCTTCGTCCTACTCCATCTGAGTCTCTACCAGTGCTTTCAGGCATTGCACCTGCAGTGCATCGGAGAGATCACACACAAAACTGATGAACAAGGCTCTGTTGGACAACAAGCACCTGCTGCATAATACTATCAAAGAATCACACCAGCTCGGCAGACAGACTGCGCTCTCGTCGATCTTTCTGTCGACATGCCGCTAAACTCTCAAGCTCCCCATTCAACAACTTACAAACATGGAACACTGGCTGGCTAGACACCCCTAGAGCAGACCAATTCACAATCACACCTATGACAGAACTCCCACCTGGAAGCAACCTTCTACGCAAGGAATGGATCACCTTGAACAGGATTCGCACAGAAGTCGATCGTTTCAACAGCAATGTGCACCGATGGGGGCTGGGACCATCTCCAGCCTGCCATTGTGCCTCTCCATCACAGACTGCAGATCACATTCTCAATGAGTGCCCTACCTTTCGCCCACCGGTGGATATAGACTTCTCAAACCCCAACCAATCAAAAGTGAGCTGGCTCCACCAAATTCAATACATTTAGCTGCTGCCTCATACGCAAGAAGAAATGCTGTTTGCATTGTATTGCATTTTGTGGCTGAGACACTTGAACATTTAAGTGAAGCTGGGTGATTTTGAGAATTACCAGGCAATGGAGTTTGATACTAAGCTCGTTAATCTTAAATTAATTCTATCATGAACAAAATCTGAAATGTGGGTTTGTACACTTTCTAGGAAATCCAGGAAAATCTACTTTGGAGCTATATAGATTAGCATAATGACATCCCAGTGCTAACCCCAATCTGACATAAGACTACTACATATGATAATGTTATGCGCTCTTTAATGTAGCATAGAAAAGTAAACTTTTTACTTTTAGCAATCGAAATATTTCATTTGTACGCAATTGCTATACATGTTTAATGAATTATTTCTTCAGGTGATCACGGTGACACATATTTTTTATTTAAGATATTTTGGTTCATATGGATGAAAATTAATTTGCACAATATTTTAATAAAAATCTGTCGAACCAATCTATCGTGACCCAAACTCCTTATTGTACATTAGGCAATATCAGATGGCGCACAATCTCGGTCACATTTCCCCTTAAATCTGAAGATGGCTTAAGTGGTGGTAAGTTATTCTAAAAATAGTCACATTTTGTGTGCTAATATAATATAAATCCAAATGGGATCATAAATGACAAATTGACGGATTTTCACATGCTTATATATTTTTCTAGTCTTACAGACAATTTCGTGATAGGCAGATATGGTAAGTATTCATGGGATTTTGTGATTTCCTTTTAATATTCGAGAAGCTTTTTAGAGAATTAAATTCTCCATACAAATCAAAACTAGGACATTGATTTTAACAGTTCATTTCAGTCGCATGAATTTGAACTGAAGTGGTACATGTTTATGAGAATTAGAATCACAATTTGTGTTCCGACACCTGCTATAACTTTCTCTGTTTACTGCGAATCCCGAGTTTCAGAAAACCAGAGCATCAACACAATCGGAACATTTTAAAATTTATACCTCTGTGTAACCTTGAAACCCAAGCTGGGGCCATGAAAGGGTTTGGGCAAGTGCTTCTATCAATTTTTTTGATTATCAATGCACAAAGGGCACGTGTGGTCCAGTGGATAGAACGACCGACTCATGATCCGAAGGTTGTGGGTTTGAGTCCCGCTGCGGCCAACGTGTTGTGCACTTGGGCAAGGCACTTTACCTCGCTTGCCTCTCTCTACCCAGGAGTCAAATGGGGCGGAGCTGTCAGGGGAATGTTACAATCTAAGTTCTGATAGGAGCTGCGCTACGGTTGCGCCCTAGTTGAAGCGAAATGATTCTGATGATTTCTTAGTGACAGCGTTATAATAATAATAATTGTAAACGCCATGATGCTACGGTGATTGGCTTCCCTAAATCCCGGGTATTATAAAGTACTTGTGTACCAAAAATTCACAATTTATCCGAGATTTGCACACTCACATGAGATATGTGCACTACAGTCCCCCACAATAATCAGCAAAAAGGTATTTAGCAGAGCTCGAGAGCTCGCCCTAACAATATTTCCCCCATAATTATACCCCAAATGACAAACAAAATACATAACATTTATTTTACAATACTATGAAGGATGAAGGATGCGGGGAAGGATGCTCAAGGATAACAAAGTTGCATCATCAAGATTTGGAATCAGCAGGTCGGTCAATATTTACCTGCAACTATCAAAACATTTTGTACAAACTGTGACAGACTCCTGAATATTATATTATTTTTTTTGTATTATATTAATTAAATCATGTACAAATTAATCATATAAATTATGAGTGTGGAGAACTGGAAAATATTAATATGAAACTTGTGTTGTGCAATAAGCATGACTTAATCTGATTGACCTGGTTCTAAGTGGACTAGATAGTGAGAACTTCCTGAGTAAGAACATGTTAGAAGATGTTTGCAGTCAGAGAACAATAGGAGCACAGCGTCTTATCTTCTTCAATCTAAGAACTGTACAGAGGTTCTTTGTTTAGATATAGGAAGCAAGATTTCACACCTGTTGATGAACAATAGACTTTGTGTAATCGCTATGTCAAAACACATCAGGTACATGATGTGGAATTACTTCGAACATGTTTCAGCGAAGGTAAAGGATTGCGAAATTTCAACTTGTCTTCGCATGTTTTGTTGCATCATGGGAAATTTGCTAAGGACAAATTCTGTTGCAAGTAATTTTTCCTTGCCAGTTGACAAGAGATTTCAGCGAGTGTAGACCTCTCAAACAGAAGGTGGAGAACTTGTATAACAGTTTAGTTAAAAAATGTGTTGTTTATTACAATTCTGTAAAGTCGCTAGAATTGTCAGAGCTGCACAAAATTTGTTGCCTTTGGAAGAACAAAGGTTAACAATAGAATACCAGCAGGATCTTGTTTTTGCCAGTGCTGCCTCTACAATAGTTCATCTTTAACGCACTGAGTACCTGTATGGACTATTAAGCTGCAGTTATACTTCAAATATTTCTCAAAGTCTACGCGTTTATAAATTAATCGGCTTTTACGATAACGCGAAACAACTGAATTAGCTTGAATTGTAACAGCAAGAATTATGTCTCCAAGATTTATATGTAGACCTGATTCTACTTTGCAATAGCTAGGATGTTTAGTTAGGTCACCTCTTGTCAAATTCGCATTGATTTCTTTGGGAATTAGGGACTACTCGTCTTTCTCCTAAGAAAACCCAAACGGAAGATCCTAGATCATGGAAACTGTACATTTCCAGATTATTTATGGTGGTCCTGGAGCATGGTCCTGGAGCATAAATAATCTGTCCAGGACCATATTATCGGACCAAAATCGTAACAAAAACGTAGTGAATAAAGTCGGGTGTAGTCGCATGTCGTAAATAGGCCAAAGTGTCAGAATTTTAAACACAATGTTGAAAGTTAACCCTCGTCTTACCAAGCCTTTTTTTGTAACACGTATTGCCAAGGGGGGGGGGGGGGGGGGTGGGGTGATTACCACCCCTCTCGAGAATTCGTTATAAAGCACCCGATGCTTATTATTTTGATACCAATGGATAGCTATGGGCCTCCTCTTTCCATTGATACCAAAATAAGTACCAACATACCTAGTATGGCGTCACAATGACGCAGTGGCGTAGCCAGAGGGGGGAAGGGGGACACGTGCCCCCGACCGTGGTGTTCTGTCGGTACATAGCGGTCCGTCGGTACATTTGTCTAAAAGTTATAAGCTTTTGTTTTGAGGACGTGGTGCATGATATGAAATACAGAGAGCTTCATAACAATTGGTTAATTACAACTGGATAATTGGTCAAAACTACTACCTACTACTACTACTATATATTTTCGTTGGCGATCTTCAGATTTTTGTGAGGCGATGGTAAAAGAAATTGGGTCAACCGGCAAGCGTAGCGAGCCGAGAAAAATGTTTGTCGGTACAATACACGTGTCGGTACATTAAATTCACAAATGTGTGCCCCCTCGTCAACAAAATCCTGGCTACGCCACTGCAATGGCGTCATTAAGTCCGCGAGTCGGCAAAATTGACATTTTCTACAGAAAATAGGCGAAAATCCAATTTTGAGCTCTTCAGCTCTAAATAATCGCAAATGACTAGTTTTACAAAAACATAGAGTTTAAGAGCCATACTTGCATTATATTTTCAAAAATGCACAATAAAATATCCTATGGTGGCAACCACCCGACATACCCTTCGACTTTGACGGCATTACCCTAACCCCGTTGAAGCGGCTACCTTCACATTGTTTTCGCTAAAATGACCAGAAAGGATGAGAGAAAGGATTTTCACGTATAAGCTTTTGGTATTTTAGCGCACCCAGAGCAAAGTTCACTAGGTGAGGGGTGGTAACCACCCCCCCCCCCCCCTTGGTAAGACGAGGGTTAAACCAAGAAATGATCACCTCTTTGCTGGTAATGCTAGTTCGACTTCACCCCACTTTAATCACCATGAAGGCATGACGTAACGTTTTCAAATATTGACCCCACAAACACCTTGCTCCATTACACGCACTCCCAGAGAGGATTTTAGCGGATTTTAGCTTCTATGACTTATCTGGTACAAAATCAACCTGCTGCCATTTTCAAGGCCCAACGTTTTATACTAATAGTATTAATAAGATAGAAATTATTTGTTTCAATAATTTTGAAGTCAGAAAAATTGTTCCTCTATTTGCTGCGCAAGTATGTGTGTAGAATGTAAAACCAAGGAAATTATAATTTGGATAACTTACCTCGCAATACAAAGAAAGGCTTTCAGTAGCGCTACATTCTCGACTGGCACACCACTGATGACACTGTGTTTTGAGTCATGTAGGTTGGTTTCGATGCAACGAAATGGCTGAAAGATTCCAAGGTCAGGGCGCTGCATTCATTATTATTACGTAATACCCCACAACATGCAACACGGCTTTGTAAAATTAAATGGATAAGTATTGAATGGTGTTATTATGTAATTTCTCACATTCAGCCATGTATTCAAGGGAGCCAGTCATGTTTTTTCATGATTACAGTAATTTGAGCCAAATGTATTTGTTGGGAGTTTCCGTAACCTGACCCATCTGACACACTTTTTTCTGACACACTTATAGAATTCGGAAACCTGCCGGATAATAAAGCCTATTCGTGTAATAATAAATATATATAATTTGGTCAAGTTTTGACTGTTCCTTTTCACTCCATTTTGCTTCGTGAAATGGAAAAGTAAAAAATGATATATTTTTACTATCACACTCTTAGCCATTCAATATTTTTATACTATTATATGGCATGACAAGAAAACAGTTGATCTCACGATGTCACACAAATATTGACTGCCTATAATAATAATAATAATAATAATAATAATTTGAACATTTGTAATGCGCCTTTTTCCGCGAAAGTTACAAAGCGCAGTAACAACGACAGAGACAACGCAACCTTACTACTATATTCGTGCAATGGTATATAAAAATAAATCATTCGGTCAAATTTTGACTGTGTCACTCCACTTTGCCTCGTGAAATGGAAAGTCCCCAATTTGATCTAATGATATATTTTACAATCGCACTCTTAGGCATTCAATATTTGGGCATACGATCATCTGATATAAAATCAGTTAATATTATGATAACAATTCGACTGTCTATATTAGTGCAATAGTAATTTCACCTCGTGAAATGAAAAGTAAAAAATGATATATTTTTAACTACCACATTCTTATTAATATTTGTATACTGGCAAGTCGGTCGGGACATTATCCATTGCGTTCCTACGTGTTATGAAAACAACAATAGGAACAAATGTTTTGGCAACGTTAGCAACTTTTTTAACGCAGTCCACAACCAATCACGCGTCTTTACATAATGGCATAATACAGAATTAACTGAAGTACAGGGTGTCCACAAAGAAATGGTGCATGGTCATAAACGCACCCTCGTTGGAGGTGAAAAAATAAATCAGTGATGCGATATTTACAACATGTCCTGAATTAATGTCTTGCTTTTTAAGATCCGTTTACGGCTTGTGATTTGGTTTGTTGCAATCCAGAGATATGTCTAATATTCTAAGAGAGTGTGAAATACCAATTGTGCCACTTTTTCACAGTATGGGATAACGTAACACAATCGAATCATGCATATTGATAGGACACGTTATTGATTCGAAAGAATTAATCCATCAAAAAGTTTTCTTGTTACCTCATATCAATGTTACTTTTTTTCTCATTCTAAAATGACTTCATAAATAAGTAAAGAACATATAATTAAGCACACACAGCTGGAAACATATAAACATTATCAAACAATTATTGCACATCTTGAATCCTTTTTTTTTCGTTTCGTTTTGATTTAAAATCAATCATCCTAAAGAGGACATCTCATTAATTATCCTCACACATTTAATCACCAATTTAGTTGTCATTATCATAATGATGTCCAATTACTTAACACGTTTCATTGCATTATTTTATGATGATCGAGTGCTTTTAAATCAATAGCCCTATCAGCATGATGCTCTTACATTGTATCTCATTCTGTGAAAAGTGGCACAATTGGTTTCGCATCCTCTCTTAGAGTATGAACCATATCTCTGGATTGCAACAACCAAATCGGATGCTGTAAACGGTATTTAAAAGCCAAGACGTCATGGAGGGCACTTTTGCCTTGCACCATTTTTTGTGGACACTGTATATGATATTGCACGAGGGCCGGTCAACTTTTTTCTTTTTAACCCCATGATTTTACATTTTGATACCCTTACAGTAATAAAATATCATTGATGGTAGTAAAATGAATTGTTTCAGCTTGATGGATAAAAGATTTTCAAAATGGTCGATACCTTCCAAATCTCGCATACCCCAAGAGCTCTTCCTCTAATTATCTTCTTACGGTTTATGATGAAAGAAGAGCATATCGAGTATACTCATCAAGTCTCACGTTGATTGGATAATTATTTGTGTCCTTTCACAACGCGTTGGGATAACTGATGAAGCAGCGTTTTGTTAAAAGCTCTATTCATATGGTTATTTTCACAACGCGTTGAAGCAATGCGTTATGTCTTGCATTGCTAGCCGGGCAGGACATAAGGTATTGCTTCAACACATTGTGAAAATAACCAATTGGAACGGAGCTTTTGTCAACGCATATGGCAAGCCACAGATCATTAGGCGTTGCTTCAGCTTGAGCTATCAACCAATAGAAATAACTCTTTGATCAACACATCTTGTGTGTGACAACTTGAAGGATACAACGCGTTGTACACTCTGTACAACATGTTGATGGCATTCACAACTTTTAGAGCGGGAGCAAGGACTTGGGTCAAACATCATCGTTCATGTCCCACTACACCTCAGCTTTGACACATTTATTAGTTAGTATGGACCCTCTACATCAATGCAAGTTAGTTAGTGGTGTCAAATTGTGGTGTCACTTTTTCAATAGGGGCCAATTTAGGTTTTACACATGGGTCAAAACTTTTAAATTACTCCAATCATGTTGAAATGTATGCCATATTGTTCGTCTAGTCATAAGGATTCCAAAAATGTATAGTTTGTACCATCTATGACATTGGTTTTAGAGTTATTGGGTAAAAATGGCTAAAAGTGCAAAAAAGGTCAATTTCCATTTGTACAGGGGTCAAAATCAGAAGTTGCTCAAATTTTTGTAAAAAATGAAACAATTTGTTCATCTAGCTTAATGTGTCAAAATAAGGAATAGTTTGTAGCATCTGCAATGCATAGTTATCATGCTATGTGACAAAATAGGTCATGGGGCAACATAATCTAATTGGCATTGACCTTCTTTGACCTTTATCGCGGTAAGTAAACATTTAACATAATCAAAACTATACTTTTGGGGAGTCCTCATTCCTCAGGCAATAATTTGCAAGCATTTAAAAATATAATAAAAATAAACCTTCAATGTTGACCCCTGTACAAATTGAGTTTGACCTTTCTTGCACTTTTTTATCCATTTTACCAAATAACTCTAAAACCAATGTCATAGATGGTACAAACCATACATTTTGGAATCCTTATGACTAGACGGACAATATGGCATACATTTCAACGTGATTGGAGTAATTTAAAAGTTTGACCCCTGTGTAAACTTAAAGTGGCTCCTATTGAAAAAGTGACACCACAATTTGACACCACTAACTACCTTGCATTGTAGTAGAAGGGTCCATACTAACTACTAAAGTTGTCAAACCTTAGATGTAGTCAGGCATGAACGAACTCCCTAAATAAGGACCCTATGATATTCTGCTCCTGCTCTATTTCAAATCTCACCCACTTGGAGAAATTGAAAGTTGAAAAGTCGGTTGGATTATCAAGGTAATCTGTCGTAATCCATGAATCCCGCTAATTTAATTTGACGTAATGTGAACAGGAACTGGTATTCCATAATTTTGCCTAGTAGAAAGGGTACTGTGGTCCAGTGGATAGAACGAGCGATTCGTGATCTGAAGTTGTGGGTTCAAGTTCCGGCCAACTTGTTGCAAACTTAAGTAAAAGACAACTACATATTAGGTGAGTTACATTACATTCCAGATGCCTACAAACTAAGTACACCATATTAATTGCTATTGTGATTAGATACAATATTTCAGACGTGTGTTCCCTTGAAAGGTTGTAGGGATCTGGCATGTAACTAAAAAACTATAAGCTGATCTTTGGTTTTCCCCCTTCGCTTAACTTGGGCACTTCACCGAGCCTGACTCCCTCTCCACGCAGGGTGAAACGGAGATTCGTTAGAGGAATATTCACATCCAAGTACGATAGGTTGAGCGCTAACGTTAATCTCTGATGCAATGAATCTGCTGTAGTTACGCGTACACTAAAACACCTATTAAAAGGTTGTTCTTTGAGAAAGCACTAGAGTTATTTTTAAAGTAGTGCTGATTCCAACTCTTGATAATGCATTTTTGTCATTGTTGAAGCATTTTGAGATAAGAGGTGTAAATTAACAGGGCAAAATTTTGTAATGTTTCACACGGGGTAAAAATTTGTATAGACATGTTCAATCTGGTTCTAAGGAATTAAAAAGGTATATTTTTCCTATCTATTTGCACGACTGCCAACATGTTGAAGGTCATCATGGGGTAAACCTGTTATATTGATCCTATGGGTTTCAAATTGGTTTTGAAATTGGTGGTATGAGAATTTTTAACAGGAAAATATGCATTTACTTTAATTTCATCGGCTCAAAGATATCTAACAGAGAGCTTATCCCCATAGACGCTATAGACATTAACACTATTTCACCCTAACTCACTATACATAACAAAAACAATCCAAACCCATCTCCTACCAAATCACATAACTGTATTTTACATTACTATCTATAGCATGAGAGTAGTTGACCGCATTTTGAGAGAAATCTGTGCATCATAAAATATTTTAATATTTAACCCTAGGTGACCTTTACTTTAAACCTACTGTGTTACCCCCCTCCTTTCCCACATCTCAAAATCCTCAGGATGGAAAAGTAGCATCATTAGTACATGGGGAAATGTTTTGGTTTAGTTGTTTTCATATACAATTTTGACACCAATGTTTTTCCAATACAGACTTTCATGGAGATCTGAAAACATGGGTGTCATTTTCTAAAATGTGTTCTTGGGGGTGTTTTATATAATGGGGAAAATTGTACAGGGGTAATAATAAAAGTGTTTAAAATTTGTTTTAAAATTTTCTACCATCCGTTGGGTTGCTCTATGAGGTTTCTAAAAGTATAGTGTTGTGCGCATATTTATCGACCTATGTTTTAGTACAATAGGCTCAAGAAATTCAAGGTCATTATTTATAGAATGGTCAGATTTTGTTGAAACTGGTTTTAAAAATCGTTCATTAGGTTATACTAAATAAGAAAATGTATATGATTTTCCTGTGTTTCAACCTTCAAAGTGAGAGTTTTTCAGATATGACTAGTGGTCTCCCATGACCCTGTGGACTCCATCGGCCTATTTGCCTTCTTAATTATCATCAAAACGTCATTGACAACGCAACCTGTATATTTTCGGCTTCTGCACAGTAAGACGAACAATTTGGCACCATTTTTAAAACAAACCGATGAATTTGACATTTTACCCCCAGTGTGACCTTGAACCCATTTTGCCTTGTAACTCTTGTACTATAACCCTGAAAGGTACTGAACATGATGTTATACTTTAAAACACATTTTACCCCTTTAAATTTTTGACCCCTGTATAAACCTTGCTCCCTAGAATACATCCAAGAACACATTTTTAAAAATGACACCCATGATATTTGGAATCCTCATACAATTTTGATTTAGAAAAACTTTGGTTGCAAGATTGTATATGAAATTTTCAGAAAAATACAGTTCCACATGTACTACATCATCAAGATTTGGAATCAACAGGTCAGTGTTGCATAGAAACCATCAAACATTTTGTGCAGACTATTTTACAAGGCCATAAGGGCCTACAGCAGGACTATATTTTGATACATTGTATTATTACAGCACTACTTTAAAAATAACTCTAGTACTTTCTCAAAGAACAACCTTTTAATAGGCATTTTATGTAGCCCCTTTGGCTTGGATGTGGTTGCTCGGGACGTCCGGCGGGATCCATCTGGCATCCCCGGCTTGGTGACCGGCAGGGACATTTGGCGCTGCGTGGTGAACAGCATCTCGGCTGCGGCCGTTAGATAGATAGATAGTAGCATAACTACATCAGATCATTACACAGGATAATTTCGGTCCAAATGGGGAGAGCCACGTTAAGAGGAGCACGAAAATAAAAAAAATAAAAAAAATAAAAAAAATCCGACCGACCCTGATTTTTCAGTTTTTTCACAGAATTTTTTTTTTCATTTTTGTCCAAAAATCATGTAAATCAGCTCGTTTTTTAGCCCAAATTTTTTGTTGTAAAAATGTTTTCAATTTTTTTTCTTGATTTTTTCAGATTTAAGGGGCTATTTTAGGCCAATTTTTGAGCTCCAGAAAAGGAAAAAAAAAGAAAAAAGAAAAAAATCCGCCCGACCGAAACCGCCCGACCCTACTCCCCACAGCTCCGTCGCCCGTAAAAATGGTTATAAGTCGTTTTTTTTGTCCGCCTAAGCGTTCCACCGCCTCAGCAGTTTTTTCAATTGTTTTTGGACAAGAAAATATTAATTAATTATCAAATGGTTTTAAAGATATCTTTAATTAAAAGTCTAACGAAGACAAAACGTTTGTGAATCCATAATTTATTTTCTTGTTCAAGCTTCATATACTACAAGATAAACTTTAAACTTTAGCACATTGCCATTTTCATAACATTGTTGAGTCTGAACTCTTTCACCATGGTGAAGGGCAGCCTATCGGACTGATGCTTTCTATAGTACTTGCATAATAATACTCATTATATTTCCTATTTTGTCAATCATGTTATTTAACCTAAGCTTTAACGACAACCAACTGTAATTTTCTACTATGGTGCTTTAAAGATTATAGCGGTATCCTCACATACAACAAAAATGTTTATTTAGTTTTTGATAATTACCTTAATTATTTGATTCCATTAATGTCACTATAAATCATTGTCTATTGCACTTGAGCACATTTGCTGAGTGAATACTGTCAACTGGTTCACAGAAATATAACAACGGAGCAACAATTTGATTTCAACATTAAAACAATGTAAACTCACTCCCTACAAGACATTTTAAGTTCTAGAAACACTTGATAATGGCAGCAACCGGTTGTTGTGTATGATCAGAGAACAGTAATGAGTATTTATAACCGTTTTTTTTTTTTCTTTTTGTGACGTTTACACTTCTATACTCATATTCAAACATTATGGCTGGTATTCTAAAGGGAAGCTAACTTTAGCCCTGGGTTTTAAACCAGGGTTAGTCCTACAAGAGGGGACCCTTTTTTCCTTGCAAATACGTGACAGTTAATGTTAACAGGTGGAGAAAATTCCTCTTGGATGGTGGGCGGTTCTGGCCCATCCACGAGGAATTTTCTCAACCCGTTACTCCAAATTCTTAGAGTGTGTTGGAAGAAAGAAAGGTCCACATCTTTTACTACTAACCCTGGTTTAAACTCGGGTCTAAAGTTGACTTCCCTTTCAGAATACCACCTAAGTGTCTTCAGTACTTTCAACTCACAATTCATGGACACATAGCAACTCTATAGACGACTTAAACATCACCCTTAACCCAACATAAAGACGTCTCTCATTGTGTTGCAAAAAGTCTGACAAAGTTTAAATGGGATACATTGAGACTTTAATTTTGTTACACAATTGTGTGTCAAATTTGCAGATTATTATTCCAGTCGTAACCAACCAGTGCAGTGATGTTGAATAGCTAACACGATGGTTTTCTCTTAGGCCCGCTTTTTAAAGAACCTTTATTTTCGCATTGTATACGAAAAAATGTTTCAGTTGTCTTATAGTACAACCAAGTATGTAAAACGTTATTTCTTCTCAGGGAGCAAGGTTTTGGGTACCCCCATCAAGGGCGCACATAAATCTAAATACTGGCATTATTTGGTCAATTTTCTATGAGCGGTGCTCTCCACTATACAAAACTTTCTGCACCCGTAGCTTCCAACAAACAGTCATCCCTTTTTGCACATTTTGTGTACCTCTTACTGTGATAACTCGCCAATGTTGGTTCAATAATACACCAACAATCTGATAAAATAACTACGAACAACATTAAGATTTTCAGGTAAATCTTGCAAACATTCGCTATAATTGGTGAATGGGAAACTTAATGAAATGGTCAATTACTTAAACATACTTTGTTTTGCCAACATTGGTCTATCACTAACATGTTTTGGGCTGAAACCCTTAAACTGAATCACCAGGACTCAATCAAACCAACCGTTAGCCTTCTTTTATCATTCTATAACACAATCAAGATGTTTCAAAACAATGAAAAAAAAAACCCGAGCACTTTGCACGCATTTATTCAATATGGCGTCCCAAAATGGGAAGGTTATTGAAAAAGTGGATCAAAATTGGGTCCAAAATAATCATGAATACGAGGACAAAATATACAAATATTCGCCAGGGTTATTAGAAACTCCCCCTTAACAAGCATCATCTTGCACCAAAATGTATCCAACGGTTCCACCAAATAGCAAACTTGTGAATAATTCACAGTTTGACCAGACATAATAAGATGTATGGAACAAACCACCAATTAAGAAATAAGGGTGAATGCAGTTCCTTTATGGGCGAATAATGTGTCGAGGCGAAAAAATAAATAATGGACGAGCGCAGCCGATTCCATTATTTTATTTTTTTTCCGGCCGAGATACATTATTGAGCCATAAAGAATACTGCAAACCCTTTTTTCTATCTTTACCTAAAACAGCGTGATATAATGAGAAATGCATTCGCGAAAAAAACGTTCCGCGAAAAACCCTTAATTGCAGAATAAGGGCATAACTGTCCCATTCAGAAGCTGCTTTTCAATACTGGGCAGGCAGAGGTATAGAATGATTGTTTTAAAGGGTGGCATTCTAACCTTGTCAAGCATAATCTTTTACTTTCGTGCGCAAAGATGCGGCAGGCCAATATGGCAATCTTCAGATTTCGTTCAAATATAGCAAATTAACGCATCTGTATATATTATATATCACACACAACTATTGCAATTATTTCAAAATAACTATAAAAAATTAAAAAATTAAATTTACATTTGAAACTCCTTCTGGTATTGTTTGAGTTTGTTCACATACTTATAATGGAAAAATATGGTATTTTGACTTCCATTTAGCTTGCCTAATATTTGAACGTTGATGTTACATGCACTCCAAACCATCAGCATCTTACTCGGAAAAATTAGTTAATTGTGGTTACCCACCTGGTTGCCTTCTTTAATTAGGCAACCGTTTAACCAAAATTTACTTAATTTTATGGGTAATCTGCCGATAATGGTAACTGCTTGCATTAATTAAGTTGCGATAACTCGATAAAATTGAGTTACATTGCGACAAATCTAAAATATAATCCGTGACAATATAACTTAATATTATTGGGTTGTACCTCAATCAAATTAAGGCAATCGGTCGGCCAACCACAATTTACTCATTTTTAGTAATGTGCGCGATAGTTTTAGTATGGTTAAAAAGGCCATATTATACGAT
Organism: Ophioderma brevispina; assembly: GCA_023653785.1. NCBI lineage: Eukaryota > Metazoa > Echinodermata > Ophiuroidea > Amphilepidida > Ophiodermatidae > Ophioderma > Ophioderma brevispina. The sequence continues at coordinate 7,350 of JAMKCH010073750.1, read as the reverse complement.
GTCAGTATTTGAGCCTGGCAATTTTTCTTTTTAAATTCAATATTGGTCCTGCCTTTGTTTGTGCATCGCTTTAAAATTTTGATTGTTCCCTTTTCCCTCGGCGTCCGCCTCGAGGAATAACATCTTTAATCAATGCAAAAAAATCCCTTTTTTTAATAACGTTCGTTTTTATAACCGTTCTAAAATAAAGCAAAATATCAAAGGTTATTCCGTTTATCTTACATAACACTTTGACTCAACAACAGGACATTCACATACAGCACCATTCATGCACACTTTCCAGTATCTTTATTCATTCTACGAGCTGAATAATTCACATTACTCACGAATCTTACAGTTCGGTACCTTACTTATTTTCGGAACTGATTCAAAACGCTATCACTTGTTACCCTGCGTTTGATTCCCAACGCTGATTAAATTAGGGAATCTATCTGAATGTATAATTGTAACAAAATACAGTCGTTTCAAAAAACTTTTTATACTTCAAAACAGTCCTGTTGCTTCCGATAATGATAATATCACCCATAGATGATTCTAAAATAACCCTAAAATAAATTACTTGCAAGTCACAACTAATTAGCTACAAACTGAAACGCAATAATAGATCAGTAAACACTACCCAAATTCTCCAAACTCAAAGTCAACCAACCTTTGCACAAAGCTTTTGGTGAAACCACTCAATTTCATTACTCGCATGCTTTGAAATCATTGTCCGAAAAAAATGCTGGCGATCATCAGTACTCACGCGTCATGCACCCTGCACAACTCTCACACTAACATGGACAATCCTTCAAACCCACTAACTTCATAACTTGCAACACTTTCACGTTACTTACATATATTAACCACCTCTCACAACTACTAGTAAGACTCTCAATTGGCCTATTGTGTATTCACCGCAACTTTGTTTTTGTGGGGCACTATAGTGTAATAAACAATGTACGATTGGTGGTTCTGCGTGGCGGTAGTGTAAAAATGACCGTCATTTGTCATGCTTGTGGCGAATGATCAAAGGCTTACTTCAACCATCGGTTAACATATCAATGCAACTTTCGCTTACTGACAATACTGATATGACTCACCTTTGTGATCATATCAGTCATGAAACACCCATGTATAGAGGACAATTCCATATTTCAGCATACAGTATGAGATGCTAGTTGAGATTTAGTGAAGACAGTCAAATGCTTCGCTCTTTTCTAAAAAAAAAAAAAAAAAAACAAAAAACTCAAAAAAGTGGGTTATATTTAACAATAGTTAAAGAGGGCATTTCGTGTTCACAGCCGTCCCCCCGGACTACCTAAAAAAAAGTTGAGATTTTATATATCTGAACAGTCGGGTCGGGTTAAGTTATATAGTATAGGGTGCCCAATTCTGACGTACAAATTCGATCGGTCTCTGCAAGAAATCGCCAATTTTGTATTTCTTGTCCGTAAACGGACCAGAAATTACTGTACAGTGGTCTACGGGAGATTGTAATACGAACATTTGATTCAAATCTTACCCAAAAACGCAAGATCAGAATCAAATGAATTTTGGGAATAAGCTTTTCTCAAGGATTGTTAGCGGAAACATGAACAAAAACAGAAGAGAGGCTAGGAATCACGAAAGCAACCTCTTAAACAATACCAGAACATTTTGAAGCGCACCCCCCCCCCCCCAATTTTCAAAATATGACATTTTTTTCACATACGTTGTTAATTGTCTATTTAACCATGCCTGCGAATAGTCATGCTAAGTGCTGTTCGTATTTGTCATAAAAGAAGCGATTTGTAGTTGGAATCGGCATCATAATCAGGATTGTAATTAACGGCGGAGTTGGAAACGCCAAATTTCTGACAGTTTGTCTGAACCAACTGAACAACTAATGGATGACAATAGTCGGACTCGATAGTTGCTTAAACCGGTGTGAAAGGAGATATGGTTCCGGCAGGACTATAGACAGGAGAGGAAGGCAAGTATATCTCCTGCCACACCGGCTTGGGCACAAAACACGATTATTTCGATCTTTTTCAGACTGCACTCTATTGCTAATAAATAATAATAAGGGATTTGAAAAGATCTCGGACTATTTATTCAATAAGAGACAAAGAGAAAATTTGACATAATTATTAAAGTGTATTTCTTGATGTGATAGTGTATGGGATAATTTAAAGTATGTCTGGCAAAGTTGCGAATAGTGAGATATAAAGTGCGATATTATAATATCTCAAATTTAACATATGCAATCAGAATTTCCGACATACGCAATTATTTTTTCCCACTAGCTCTGGTCCTTATTAAACGTTATCGTAGGCCTAGTCTATTATGTTCAAAATCATCACGTGCTATTTTATCTGAATATTTCTTATTTGATCATGTGCAAAAACAAAACAAATAATATTATGCAAGACGCATCATCATACAGCAGATCCTTACATTACGCATGCATTCGTCACCCGATTCGTAATTCATTTCGGAATTTTACCGTATAGCTTCTGTTAATTTCACACTCTGCACGCCACTTTCAGTTCCGAGTAAAGGGAATTAATTTGGGAAACCACCTATAAACTGACAATCGCGAATTTTGGAATGTTTATACTGTGTATTCATCTCTGTTATGGAATGAGGCTTAGAAGAGGAATGGTGTTTTCGCAAATTACGAGGAATAACCACAAATGCACATTACAATTGGAGATATTCATGGATTTGCAGTCAAAGTAATTCAATTACAGATCATCTTTCAATCCATCACAGGCATCATTCTCTTCACTTTCAAACTTTGTATTCCTGGAATTCACACATCGACCACAGCTCATAATCTTATTTTGATATAGCTGTTAACTTTGTATGTCGCATGATATCATGGACAGGAAAAGCGCGCTGAATTGCACAGTCGCCATGAACTAGGACGCCGTCGTAAATTTCATGTATCGTTCGCGATAAATGTAGGAGTATTCGAACTATAGAATTTAAAACACATACACGTCCACACACACACATACGCATAAACACACTCACAAATACACACGTAGCCACATCCACAGTAAAACACACCTCAATTGACACACACACACATACAAGTGAGTGAGCACACACACACTTGGAACCAACTTTAGGCCATGACCTTTTTGTGGGGCTGGTATAGGAGAAATGCAAGGCATTTATTTTGAAACCAATATAATCCAAATAAATCATAATATATAGCTAAAAAAACTTCCCAACATAAAGGTACAAAGCTATTAATAGCTAACTTTTTTTTTTTTTTTTTTTTGGTTTAATCCCACAATGATGCTACACGCCTTATACCTTTAGTTTATTGAACCTTCAGGTGAAACTGGCCCAAGTGGTATTTTATCCTTTGTGTTCAACTGACAATATCTCCGCTTAGGGTCCATCAAATTGGATGGAATAAAAGCGAGGATTTAGCTTAGGATCTTGTTTAACAAACAAAGTCAAAATATCTGGCAAAAATACACAGTTTATATTTTTTTATAATTTTTAGTTTGATTGTATAGTTTTTATTGGGACAGTCTGTATGTCGCATGATATCATGGACAGGAAAAGCGCGCTGAATTGCACAGTCGCCATGAACTAGGACGCCGTCGTAAATTTCATGTATCGTTCGCGATAAATGTAGGAGTATTCGAACTATAGAATTTAAAACACATACACGTCCACACACACACATACGCATAAACACACTCACAAATACACACGTAGCCACATCCACAGTAAAACACACCTCAATTGACACACACACACATACAAGTGAGTGAGCACACACACACTTGGAACCAACTTTAGGCCATGACCTTTTTGTGGGGCTGGTATAGGAGAAATGCAAGGCATTTATTTTGAAACCAATATAATCCAAATAAATCATAATATATAGCTAAAAAAACTTCCCAACATAAAGGTACAAAGCTATTAATAGCTAACATTTTTCAATATTACCAGAGCACGTGTGGCGTAACGGGTAGAGTGCAAGACTCGTGATCTGAGACCATTGTAAATTAATAGTGAGTTCGAGTCCTGCTGAAGTCAACGTGTTTGTGTCTCTAGGCAAGATACTTAATCTCCATTGCCTCGTCGACCCAAGCGAAATTTAGGAAGTGTTATGGGGTGTATTGCAATCTAAGTGCTGGTCAGTGCGCTTTGGCCATTTTGCTTTCTAGAGGAGTAAAACACACCTCCATTGACACACTCAGAGGAAGCAAAATGATTTCCTGATGGCAGCGTGATAATTGTCCATTATTATTACTGTTATGTTAGCAGACAATTTTTTGGTTTTCTTTTTTCCTTGTTTTTCCAATAAATCTTCGAAACATTTCCAGGACAAAAAGAAAACCTTCCGAGGACTATTATTCGAAAGAATTTCTTTTGTGTCGGGTCCTTGGTCACACAAACTCGCACACACACACAAAACACACATAAACACGCACACACACGCACGCACACATACGCTCTCGCGCTCACCCCGACACACAAAACACACACACCACTGACGTATGACGCACGCACACATACACTCACACACATACGCGCGTACACACAGACACACTCTCGCACGGACACACACATACACATGTTTCTATCATCTATATACTCCCGAGGACATCACAGAAACCGCGTCCTCGGTTGCAAAAGGCAAATCTCTCTTTTTCCGCGGAAGTATACGTAAATAGTATACAAGAACACACACACAGGTCCACACATAAGCACACAAGCGTAAGTATCTCATACATCCCAAGTGGTTTATAATGCACATACATGCATACATACCTTCATAAATACATTCAGTTACATACACACCTCCATAGATACCTCCATACACACATGTAAACATAGCTACACACATACATACACACACACATACATACCCACATACATACACACACATTCATACTTATACATACATACAAACATACATAGAGGCATACATACGCACAAAACAGACACGCACACGCGAGCACATAATCTGCACATAGTCTCTATATATGCAATTCCCCCATCCACCCAACAACAGCTCCTACCATATCCACTCCACACCCATACCCACACCCACACACCAAACGCACGCCAACACACACACACACACACACAAACGCACGCACACACTAGAAACTAACACATTTGTTTTGACACCATAGAATAAATATATAGTTTTTTAGTTTATTAGGTCTTTGGATTAACGGACTAAACCTCAATACGATATATTGATTTTCCGGTTATATGTAATTACGGTGAGGGCTGTCTCTAAGAAATAATAATATAAATAACCACACCCCCCCCAAAAAAAGACACAAAAAACAAATAACCATACACGCACACAAACACAACACCATCCATTATCACTTCACCCCTTCTTTCGTACGCACATACCACGGACACCAACTCAACTATATTGACCACACACCTACACCACCATCACAACCAACACCCGGTACCACACCCACCCACACACACACACGCCAACACACACACAACATCACACACCAACACCACACACCAACACGCACAAACACATCTCCCACCCCTCGCCATCCCCCCCCCCCCACACACACACACAAACGCTTCGGGTATGAGGTTTTAAACCCATTCCTATTTCTCATCAATCCCGCACTGTGGAACTCCGGGAAGTGGATGCAAGTTGCAAATGCTTCCATTTTATAATTTATATTGTATCGAGGACTTCCTGAAACATGACCATGATTGATGTTGATATGGGAATCACCGGTTCCTTCATGTTCTTCATTTATACATGTATTGATGGAAAACTATTCTGTACCGATTAATTTGCCCGTAGAAGACAGCAGTACAACAGGGGATAATTATATTCAAGTACAAAACAACATTTTTCGAATGCCTGCCACAAACATATTACAAACAACACTGTTTCAGCAAGTTTCGATAAACTAGAATGATTTTTGTTCACACTTGGAGGTTGGTCGAAATTCAGTTTCAATCTCGTATGCACGCAGATGTTAGCAGTCTTTTTTCCATGCTAGCATGACCTTTTGCGGGTTGTTAGGATATGTAGTATGTATGGTGTGGATATTCGAGCAATTGTGTCTAATATAGGCGTATAGAATAGCATCCGCACAGTACACACGTACACACTACATGACATCTATAGAATATCCACACTAGATCCGCTACACATACGCCTTCCACAAGTTTGTTTTTAAAACAAACCACAGCAAACAAAACACCATAGAGTGTGTGTGTGTGGGGTGGGTTATGCATATGTGTGTGTAGAGATTAAATATCGATGATATATTTACACTCACATACACACAGGCCACGCCAACTCACGTACACATCACACTCACACACACACACACACACACACATCACACACACCCACACGCACAACGCGCGCACACATATTCAAACGCATGCATTCACAAACACAGACAGAATACAGCTACCACACACATACCGCAACGAACGCAGATAAACACACCATAACCGCAAGAGTACCATTGTGGAATACCCCACAAAGTTGTGTGTTGTTGTGGATAACATCGGTAAATACATGCATTGTGGGGTATTTGTAGGTATATTCATACACTGTGGGATTTCATTTTGGTATAAAGTTTTTACACCCTCACAGGCAATATACCAAATCCATGTGTAACGCTGTGGGCACACATAGCTTAGACCTATACCTACCCCCCTAGAGGCCAAAAAAAAGCATTTGGCAGAGATTCAGTGTGGGGGTACTCCCCTAATGACCAAAAAACGCCCCACAATGTAGCTTTGCTACCTATATTACTACCACAAATGTACCTCTTGTAAGAACACACACCACATAAAAACACACAAAACCATAAAAGTCATATACCTACAACTCTACACACATGCACACACACGCACACCCCCCCCCCACACACATCACCCCCAAACATTATGTTATGACAATGTTAACACCGTACAGTATGTAGTTCATACACCTTTCATCTCCCAAATTACTCATTCAGTCGCACCCTCTAAGAAATAAAATCACAAAACCTAAACATAAAAACACATTTTTATGCACACTTTACACGGACACACACACATACACACACAAATAATACACGCACCAACCCACATTCACACATAAGTACAGATATTCACTGGCTAAACTGTTGATCACATCTTCTCTCCCAGAATTGCATTGACTAGCCCGCGTTTTCAGAACTAAACGCACTTTTAGTCGTGTAGGGTTAGCCCCTACTCGCCAATCTATAGTCGTCTTGCTATTTTGTTGTAGCCCATTTACACACAATTTGCGCTATTTTTTAAACGGACACGAAATCAATATCTAATTCTATCGACTACATAGCGTACATTTCGACTGTCACGATTCACACAAAAATGGAC